>VXBI01004289.1:643180-751398 GCA_013397375.1 Toxostoma redivivum
AAAAAAAAAATTAGACCTAAAGTCAATGAAAAGTTAATGTTTAGGAAAATGTCCTTTAGATAGTGGTTTCTTGAGGTTAAATAGCTGTGTGAATCTCCTGTGTCAGTTTTGCCTTACAGGACAGATCTATTCTTTAATAGCTCTGTAATTAATTAACTCCCTCCAACATGAGAAGGTCGTGGACCTGCTGGACCAAGTCCAGAGGAGATCACAAAGATGATCCCAGGGCTGGAATACCTGTCCTTGGAGAACAGGCTGAGAGAGTTGGGGTTGTTCAGCCTAGAGTAGAAAAGGTTTTGGGGAGATTTTGTAGCACCTTCCAGTAACTAAAGGGGCTGCAAGAGAGCTGGAGAGGGATGTTTTATGAGGACCTTTATTGATAGGCTAAGGGGAATAGCTTTAAACTGAAAGAGGGCAAGTTTAGCTTAGGTGTTACTGCTTAAATGAATTAGTTCTCTCCACAGTACTGTTCCTGGTTGCATCAGTGATAAAACAGTAGAGAACATACTCAAGCAGAAAACAGGAATGTACAGACTCAGGGTGGTGTAGGATTCTTGATTAACAGTCTGTTCTTGTATAATAGTTTCTTTGTTTTGGAGGCATAGTTGGCATATTGCATATACTTTGAATACAAGTATGATATAATTTATGGATTAAATACCTGTTTGATATGACGTGATAGAACTGTGGATTCCCAACATTTGAGTTTGTTGGCTAAAACTCATCAGAACTTAGGTAAATGTTGATGATGGGAAAAAACAGGTGACTGTGGTCAGTTACCAATCTGTTGCATGTAGAAGCTGGTAGGTTTAGTGTATTTAACACCTAAAAGTTGGAATTGTTTTTTATGGCATCTTGTAATAGATAACACTTAGCCTTTATACAGCAGATTTCTTGCTGTGGAAACTCCAGTGTGCCAAACCAAGTCCACATAGTTGACTTTTTATATTTACAGTACAAAAACTTAGAGGAGATTTTGCTAAAATTCCACTGAAACATGATAGATACATTCACAAGATCATGCCTTGCTTTGTTGGAAGGGTATACACTTAAGAGTATGATGCCTTTCTAGATACTCATCCTAACTTAAATCTTTGTTTAGGAAAATGAAAGAACAGATTTTTAAGTTTTACTGTACAATTAGTGAGGAGAGTTCAACTTCCACAGAATGCCTTAGGATTTGTTAGGAGATGGAAAATTCCAGCTCATAGGCAATACTGAGCTTGGGGTGCATGTGAATCTCTGGAGTGTAGACATCCAAAATGGAGTTTGCAGTTGATGGCTTCTTATTTTGGGGGGAAAACTAACCAAAACAAAACACCTCTAAGTAGAAAAATGATGCTGCAAATATTTATTTGTTTTTTCTGCACTGTTTCATATCCAGCTAGTCTTTTGTGAACACAGATATTTTATTTAAGGCCTTGTTAACTTGGCTTTTAACAAGGCAGTATTTCTAAAGAGGCTTAGTGGGGAAGTGGGCTGGGATAGTACAGGGGAGGGGACAGCTGGGTCAGTCCAAGCTTTTAACATAGGATGTTTGTCACCTTATACAACTTCCATTAACAGCATCTTTATTTAAAACAATATTTTTTTTTCTTATGATGCTTGACTTGAACAAAAAACAGTGCATCAAGATCATAAACGTTCAAGGGAAATGAGCTTTTTGTTCAGTTTCCTTCTGTTGCTGTAATGCATGTGCTTTTATGGAGGAAGAGATAGAGGAACAGCTCCCAAATAATGCTTTTAATCCCTTCTTAATCCTTGGGCTTTCTCTGTTTATAAAAGTTTGGTAAATGTTAATACAGATATTTAGTTTTAATGGTAGGTGGGATTTACATTTTGAACCTTTTTAGGGCTATTGAGAAATGTTCGTGGAAGTCTTTATGGAAGTAACCTAGTTCTGTAGGGCTCTGTTCCAAGCTCTTTGTAGTTTGCCAGGATAAGGGATCCATACTTTCTGGCAGTTGTAGTCTGTCCTTCAACCACCTCTCAATATTTAAATATAATTCCCTATCTTGTTTTTACAATCTCAGTTAAGTATTGTGTAGTACTGAGAAAGGAACTAAATTGTCATGATCCCTTCAAAAGAAAAAATATTTTTGTCAATTTCCCCTTACCATGGAATTTGTGTTGAGACTATATAGTGTTATTTATGTTAAGCTTTTTACACAGATGTGCAGTTACCCACAAATATATTATTTTGTATTGTATATGTCAGGGAAGTGTGGTATTGGAGAAAGGAAATGTGTGAGAGACCATGATCTTTCATTTCCCTGTGGGAACAAATGCTGGATGCTCTTGTCCATTGAATCTCTTTCCAGCTGATCCCTGGGGGTTGTTTGGAGTTGATGCGTAGAGCACACACCACTTTGATGAGCACAGGCTCATTCTAATGTAAATAGGGTGGTGTGCCAGTGTGGACATCTGGGTATACTTCTATCACTGGCAGGACAGAACAGTTAACAGACATTGTCACATCTGTGTTAGACCAGTGTAAGCTTTGGCCAGCCCATACTGCTTCACATTTCTTCTGAACTTTAAATAATTTTCCTTATTAAATTTTCACACTTAAGCACACCTGTGTCATGTTCCAGTGGAATTGTAGTTGCAGCACAAAGCCACTGCTGCCATTCAGCAGCTACCTGCCTCCTAGATGATAACAGAACTAAACTATGTCAGTTTGTCTGCTTTGAGTCAACCTGCTTGTCTTAGCTGAAAGCATTAAACCTGGTTGACTGTGCCCAAGAATGGAAAGGGAAGACCGTCAGTGTCATTCATAAATCACAAATGGTTATGGGAACTGTTCCTTACTGCCTCTAGCTTTGTGAGTGGCACATTTGTTCCTGTAACCTGGGCACTGGCATCTCACATTCACTGTGCTCTTGGTTCTGTGCTCCAGAGCTACTGATCCCACCCCTCTGCTGGGGTGGGCATGCTGAGCCTCATCTGTGGGGCTGGTATGGAACTGGGGGTGCTGTGGACAGTCAAGCACTGAAAGGTTGACATTGCTGTACAGGTCCTTTCAGGAAGTTCTTTCAAGAAGTTGGTGCAACAAGAGATGCTTATCATCTCATATGACTGGGACATGGCTTCAGTACCCATACCTTGTATTTTTCGAAGTATTCCCTGCTAGCTGATTGTGGTCTTGCTCACCAAATGCTGTGGATGGAGTAGAAAGTGCTCCCAAAACAGACAATTTCCCTGAATCCTTAGAAAGGCCCCCATGGAGAATCATTTCATAGAGATAAGAAACTGCTAGCTAGGTGACGATTTAGAAATGGAATGTAGACCCCCTTGTTATCACTTTGTAATATTATTGGTCCATTTTTCTTAGCATCAATAGGTTGTCTTTAAAGGTAAAATCCCTTAGGGATTGGTTAGGTTTATAATCCCCTTTAGTAATTCGTGCAAATTGTAAAACTCCTAAAAGATATATAAACCCCTGGAAACTTTTAAACTTGGGATGAGTTAGTAGGATACCTTTGTAGCTAATAAATACAGATTTGTGCTTGCTGCGTATCTCGGTCTCTTCACTCTGCCGGTTCACGGAGCGAGGCAGGCCAACGAACAATCTGAGCATGGCTGGGCCGGGTCTGTGTCACTGAGGGCTGCAAACAGCAGCCTGGGGACCCCCGGAGCCCCCCCAAACCACCAGCGACAAATGCCATTTGCTATGTCCTACAGCTCACTCAAAACCAGATTTTTTTTTTTTTTATTCTGTCCTGCCTGTACCCCAGAATGGACAGCTCTACTGCTATTGAGCCCTGGTACTTGTGTGATTATATGAACATGCAGGAGCAATGTTCAGCAGACAACATTCATATTGAGTTCTTAGATTATTTTTCTTTGGGGGGAAAAAGTTCTTTCTAATTGAGGACATAGTCTTCTCTGTACTGCTGCCATTTGGGAATACTCACCTGGGCAGACTTTTAGGCACCAAAGTATCTTTTGAAAGCAGTGTAATTGTAATAAGAAGTCCTCAGCAGACACCAGGTGACTTTTTCTGTGAGTGTCACTGGTGGGCCTTCATAGTGTCACCACTGGAAATAGCCATGTTTCTGAGTCCATATCCAAGTCTAGTATTTTTATACAAGCTATACGTAAGACTATACTCCTGAGGATGTGTTTGCTAAAAACTGCTGCAGTATTGTGTGGAATATTTTTGTGACCTAATTGATAAATTCATCTTTCTGCACGGAACACACTGGAAGATGATGTATTTTAATGATTTTATTTTTAGAGGGTTTTTTTTCTGTTTTGCTTTTTCCCCCACATGGGGGCATTTCCACAGAAAAAAATCCTCAAAGTAGTGCTATGAATGTTATTAGTATTTTCAACATAAATATTGAAAGACAATATGCTACCAAAATGTTTTTGCGTGTATTCCTGATAAAAATTATTTTCATACTCTCAGTAGTTGCTAGTGGTTACAAATCTTGGTACAATTTGTATGTGCAGGCAGTTTAAATTAAAATTTTAACAGGATGTTCTTTATAGTGAGAATACTGTAAATTCTGCAGTTAAAATGGTTATTTCAGAATACATAATTAGAGTATTTTTCTAATGCCATGTAGCAGATTTTAAGTAGAATTAGAGTTTTCTATTGTTAACTTTTTTGATACCTGTAGAACAGAACACAGATTATATAACTCGTTTTTTTTCATAAGAATGGGTTAAAAAGGTTTACTGTTAGTGTATGTTCAGGTATGTGTTTTTGGAAAAGAAGGCAGGTATTATCCTGCTGCTTATATTTCCTTTTAACTGAGGTTGCTGAAAATTGAAGTACACTGTAGAAAAGATTATGAAAGCTTAAGGAGGGATGCCTTCAATATTGTGCATATTAACACAACTGACATTACAGTTGTGCACAGCCTGGACCACATGTGAGTAAAGGTTGGAATAATTTTGAATATTTCTGTGCTTTGTGCAGGTAGCAGCTGTGTACAGGACACAGCTGATCTTCTGTTGCGTAATCTGTTGTTTTATTCTGGTGAAATTAGGAGGTAACTGTGAGGAAGTGTAAGATAGTGATAGCTGTTGTAAAAATAGATCAAAATAGTAAGAAAAGCAAGTTCATTCTGTGTCACATGGGAAATTCTATTATTTGAGTAGATGTACTCTGAATAGGTGATTTTTTATTTAAAAAAACTCAGTACTGAAATAAAACAACACAGTAGCTTGAACAGAGTACATAGTCTAAGGCTGATTATTTTAATAGAAATAAGATGGGGAAAACAAAAAAAAGCTCTGTCAGGACTAGATAATTTCTGCTTTTTTATGGCAGTTTCTTTTAACTCCATATCCTTGTCCTTCTTTTAGCTAAGTGATGCTGCACAAGTTTTCAGCTCACTTACAGGCTTATTTCAGATTTGGATTTTTTTTGTTTGCTTGGTCATTAGTGACCTTAAGGATTTTTTTTTAAATTTTTTTTTTTTTTACAATTTCTTTGTATGCATCTTAATTTATTTTCACTATATGAATTCAGTCTCAAGAAACATCTGCTTCAAGGGTAACAGCACTGTTTAGCTGCAGGGCAGCTGGAGATCTCAAGTAGTTTATTTTTACACTGAAAAGCTGGGCAGGGGTCAAAGACTGTTGGAATTACTGACTCACTGGAATCATTCTAAAATACCAGACTTTGATAATGTAAATCTAATCTGAAAAAAAAAATACACGTGTATGCACATAAGTTTACATATATTAATTGTTTTAATTCCAGGACAAACATTTGGGGAATTTAAATATAAGACTGTGAAATTCACACACACATAAGTCAAATTCCCATTGTGAGATGAAGCACAGGGCCACAAAAATGAATTCCTATAAGGCAAATGTGGCTGGGGGTTAATACTGCAGGGTCATCCCTGAGGAGCACATACCTTATGCTGCGTGAAATGTGGAGAATTTGGCTATTCCTCTCTCCTGAGGAAGGGGAAAGCTATCCAAATCCATACTGCAGCTTAATCTGTGAGAAACCAGGGTGTGACCCAGTCTGCCTAAATCCTGCCTGAGCCTCCAGCTCATGCCACTAGCTCTCTGTGCCTGCTTAGATACTTACCAGCACTTGAGTTTTCTTAGCACTCACCCAGGGCCACCCAAGGCTACTGAAATGTCTCTTCTTAGGCTGGGGAGATACTGTCCCTTGAAGAAGCCCTGCTGAAATGAATAGGCACCTAGGGTCTCCATATATTCCCTGGAAGCTCTTGAAAATGAGGCCAAGGAAGGACTCTGGTGGCAACACTTTGTTCCTAAGAGTTTAATTTCCGTGTCCTTTGTGAAAAAAGGGGTAGGTCCTGCTCATCACAACATGGCTCTCAGACCCTGCCCTCTGCAGTGTGTGTTAGTTTGTATTGCATTTATATTAACAAAAAAGTGGTCACTGGGAATTGGGATCAGAGCCCTCATTTCCTATATCCCAGGGCAAGGACCTAATGGTTTCTCGCCTGTTGTATGATTGGGGTTTGTGTTTGCATAGTCCCATCAGTACTTTGCCCCCATGGAAGTTATGCATGTCTTGGTGCTTGAGACACCATCATTGTATTTGAAAGACTGAGTTTAGTCCCTCTGAGGATAAATAAATGCTGAGATCTATGTTCTGAAACTAGATGGAAGGTTGAGTGAAAACCTTCCAAATTGCCTGTAATTGTCTTGTTTGGTTATCTGTACTCCTGGTTGAAGAGACAGATGCCTTGTAATTACCACGCTGCAGACAGCCAGTCACTGCAGGTACACAGGTGAAGGAAAATGCTTTGAATTTCAGAGGCACACCAAATCTGAGTGGACTGGAATCAATCCCATTTTTTTAAAGCCATACCCTAAAATGGGGAAATGAGACCCTTCTTCCTCAAAAATCGTACCTAGTAACTGACCTTTATGTCTATAAAATATATAATCAAACCCATAAGGTTGGAGTCTTTGCTCTTCCAACAAATATGCTCATTTATTTGTTCTAGGATGTTATGCTAGCAATGACTCAAAAGCAAAACAGAGGGGTAGCTCTGAGCTGAAGGTTGATTGTATCAGTACAAAATTAAAGGTAAGCATTGCTATTAAACAGTGTCCAAGCTTCAGTACAGAACTGATTCTCTCTTCCTGGATAAATTAAGTTTTAATTTCCCCATGGATAATACAGATGGGTTCCTCCTATACTGAGGTGCTCTGTAGCCATGTTACTAATATTGTCAAGTTTGTTGAATTATGGTACTTTGCTGTACTTTGCAGAAGTTAAGCTCTGGGTCAGATACATTTTCTGACAAGGAAATGTGTTTAGCTTAATGAGAGGTAGTGATTTCTGCACTCAACTATCAATTTGGATCTTAACTTAGTTTATTCTTGGGGAAGTCTTTAATTGTGATTTTTAGTGTACATAGCCAAAAATTAATTTAAAAATCACTTATTTCATGGTTTGGTGGAAGTAAGCAAAAGTTTTAGTGAAATATCAGGAATTATCCAAGTTAAAGATGTGGGTTTTTTCCAGTGTACTTTACATACAAACTGTGTTGTTTTGACTTGGGGCAATGATACAGTGCAGTGTGATCAGAGACTTTCTAAGAATGCACAGAACTGACTTTTAACATTGAATTAAAATTGCATTGATGTAAATAATATAGCCAAGATATTCTTTAATTAGAATTGCAGCCTATGCGATCACAATATTATTAACCTCTCCTCTTTGGGAGAAACCATTATGCAAGTGTGGATGCTATTATCATGCTAGCTTAAGAACCTGAATAAATCCTGAATAAAAGGCATCTACTGCTCTCCTGACACTGCTTCCCCTACTGCATACAGATACAGCTTTCATCTCTGTGGAAGTCTATGCTGTAAACATCCTTTTGAGGTTTCCTCACCAGTTATATTTTCTGGAGACAGAAGACCTATGGCTTTCCATTAATTTTTCGCCTTTTCAGGCATCTGCAGCTGGGGGAAGGGAAGAAATTTGCTACTAACATTTGTTTCATGGGGCTAGCAGCTGGCTGTCCTTATTTCTGGCCAGTGTTCATGGAAATCAGTCATTAATTTAGCAGCATGATGCTGTTACATTTCTTGTCAGATTCTGAATTGCTTAATAACATGCTATGTTTGATAGTTGTTTGAAGTGCAACGTTGGGGTTTTTTTTCTTACACGCTATTGTTTTTCATTAAATACAAGATGGTGTTCAATATGGAAGTTCTTAAAAAAACTCATTTCTTAAGATGAATACACTTTCCCTTCTAGAAATTATTCAGGTGTTTTTGGCTGAAAAATTAGTAAAAGCTAGAGGACTGAAATGTTGATAAGTCAAAGTACTCTGGGTATATGCAACTAATTACAGGCAACATTGAAAGAAAAAGGATTTTGGTTATCTTCCCAGTCCACTAACACTTCATAATTAGACACTTGAGTGGATTTTGCATATTCACATAGTTAGAAAATGGCTTAGCAAGATTGTATTTACCAGCCAGGTGTTATTTTTCCTTCAAAAGTGTAAAGACATTACTACCTTTACCTTTTCAAAATTTGCAAGTCAGGAAATAATTAAAGTAATGGGAAAAAAATAACAGTTTTCTTTTCACGGATGCAGAAAGCTTTCATTAACTTTCATGGGACTCTGGTCACCCTTAGAATAGAATGATGCCTGTAAAAATATGAACTCCATTCTGTTTACCATTTGACTGTTGTTCTACCCTCTCAATGATGTAGTTTCACTGTGTTTTGGGTTTGCACACTGCTTTTAAATGAAGTAGCTGTTCTCTGGGGGTACAAGTCCTAGATTTTTCAGACTGTAGGTTATTTCATAGCATCCTAAAAATAGTTGGTGTAAGGCCAATTGTATTTGAGCTTCCTGCATGTTAATAGTTTACAGATCTTCATTCTGGATCATAACATACAGCAGTACTCATGAATGAGCACAGGAGTATGGGAATACTGTCATGAGTGCAGATGTGTCAAAAAAGATTGAATGAATGGTCATGCTTACTTTCAGAAAAAGCAAGATTATTGCAAGTCTTCTAAGCTTATCATAAGGGGGGCAATAGATTTATCTGGGTAAAAAGGTAACTATTTAGGAACAACGTTCAATTATTTAAAAGTTAAATTCTTGACAATTTAGTGCGCGAATTCAAAATAAAAGTTTAATTTCAGGTTGTTGCAACATTGTCATCCAGATGCACTTGCTGAAAGCCAAAGAAACATAGAAATCTTTTAAAATGAACCTCAGCTTGCTCAAAGCATGTTCTTTTTTAAGGTGGTGGGGTGCTTTAACAGCACCCTTTGCTAAAGCTTCCTGCAGTTTGGGTTAGTGGATGCTTGGCAAGGAGATGAGGAGGATGTGTCAGGGCTGTGCAGGGCTGCCATGTGCAGCCCGGGTGTCCCTGAGTGACTCTGGAGCACTGGGGAGGCTTCCCAGCCTGGCCACAGCCTCTGGCTGTGCACTGGTGGGGTGAATGGGAGATGTGCAGCTGGCCTGATGCTGCTGCTGTAGGCACCCTGTGTGCAGATCAGTGTCTGTCCCCTTCCCTTTGGGAGCCCTGGCCCGTGCCACTCCAGCAGCGCTGTTGGTCTGGCCTTGGTCCACCACTCCTTAGGTGTGGGTTACCCCTTCTGTCCCTCCCTTAGCTGCTGGAGGAGTCTGCAATGTTGGCAGACCAGCTCACCATGACCCCTCAGGGCACTAGGGGCTGCCCTGGTCACTCCCTGCAGTGGCCCTGAGCTGCTCCGGCAGCCACAGCAATTCAGGCTTGGGCAGCCAAAGCCAGGGCAGGGCTTAGGCTGCCATCAAAGACCCTTCTACTTTAACAAGGTAACTTTATTTAAAGCTGTTGGAAGCCTGGAAACAGGAAGTTTTGAACTTTCTGTATTGTCAAGAACTGACCCCCCAAAAGAAGACTGCTTTTGACCTGAAGCCTTGGAAAAGGCTTCCGAAATTAAATTATAAAGCTAAAATCACTAGTGTGTAATTTAAATAAAACTGTGTCATATCACATCGTGAAGAGTTTGGAATTTGGAGTTTTGGAATATAGAAGTAAGTAAAAAGCAAAATAGAAGCTTTAAGGCAAAAGTTCCTTTCTTTCTTCACCTTCTTCTTCTTAGGTTTAAGTAGTATTTTCTGATTAACTAAACAATGCCACACTGCAGGTCACAGGTATTTGATCATTAAGTCAAAAGTAAAAATTATTTAAGTGTTAGGTTTTAATTAAAAAATTAGGCCTTGAAAAACCTTGTAACAAACAAAATACATTGCCATTTCTTCATTTTATCACTTGTTAACTAAAAGTGCTGTAGCACTCACTGTACTATAAATAAAAATTAATGAACAACTAAGTAAGTTATTTTACTGTAAGTAAAGTTGTCTGCTAATACAGTCGTCTTACATGTATTTTGAATTTTCCAACGAGTGTCAAAACTTTCTTGTTACTGTGCTTTTTTGCAGTACATGGGCAAGATAAAGGATATGATAGGAACTTTGCAAATTCTGCCCAAAAAACTTGATGATTAGAATTTGTAAATTTTTAACTGTGGTGATGAGAAAGGAGATGTTAGAGAGAATAAAACCAAATTAAACTTAAAGGGTGGGTTCTGTGTCAGTGAAGTGGATTTCTTAAGAAGTTTTCAGTCCCATATATAGTCCCTGGTTTTTCCTCTTTCCATCCGGACATCCTCAAAAAAAATTTTTTTGTCTACGTCAAAAGGAATTTTGAGAGGATCCAAGCTATAGTGGAACTGAAAAACATGGCCTCCTATGTGGACATCAATTTCCTTCAATTGATTGTTGACTGTCTCTTATGTGACTTGTTCTCTTAGGCCAACTTAGTACTTTTTGTTCAGATTATGAGAAGCCATCAAGGCCTGTCTGAAGAGCCAGAAAATTTTTGTCAGGGAACTAGATAAAAGCAAAGGATGAACTTCATTTGAAATTTATAGTAAACTCAAAATTCCACTGTGAAAAATGAAGTTAAATTGTTTTTATTCATGAGCTTCTAAGTTAAATACATCAGATTTAGTGCTTTGAAGTGATTTTTTTCTTTAATCCCTCTAATTCTTATAAAGAGACTAGATAATCTCCCATTTATTGCAATGTAAGGCATATTTCAAATACATGAGACAGTTTATCTCTGCAAAGTATGAAAGTGCATTAAAAATAATTTTTTAAATTCTAGCATAACCAAAAAGCCGCATTTTTATTTATATTTCTCTGGCTATTTCAGTAAGAAACAGATGGCTTTAAAGTACAATTTTCTCATGCAGTGTCCTACCAACTTAAATGGGAAGAACTTTACATCCTGTCTCCACAACTGAGGTCAAGTCATGTTCTCCTCAAGGCTCACTGTGCTGATTTGTTCAGCAGAAGAATTCTGCTCAACAAATCCCTCCTCAATTCTTGCATTTGGGAGTTACAGTGTGCAGTACCTTAGGTACAGAGATAGCCTACATGAACTGTAGGCCAATAATTCCTTCTTTTGGACAGAAAATGTAGCCTTGCATATGCCAACAGTGGCATTATGTAACTGTGGGGAATATATTGCTTCTATGCAAGTTGCAGAAGTCTCTAAAAGTAAGAAAACAGTGTTGTAAATAGCAAGGTATTTTTTCATAAAATCGTAATGTCTTTACACACAAAGCTTAGGCTTGAAGATAATTTGTTTAAATGCTGTTGAAACACAATGGAAACTTCAGTAGGATGTGGGAATTGAGATGGAATTGGCTAATTTAATATTTCATCTTATTCAAAATATAATAGCCATATGCCTAGCTCAGAGGACTCAAGGATTTCAACATGCTTGGACTCTTCTATGAAAGCTGTACAATATTTTATAAAGATGCATATTATCAATACCCTTTTTCTTTGCATACCATAATCTTACTGTAGAAGTGCATCCTGAATATAATGAGCTTTGCTGTGGTGGAAACAGGACAGGTAGGTTGACAGGAGCTGAAGAAAGGGTTGTGGGATTTGAGCCATGTCTGTGATTCAGGGTTGTTGATAAAATTAGAGTTGGCTCAAGTAGGTGCCAAGTGGGTGCTTGTTTGGGAGAAGCAGTTCTTAAAATAAGGGATACTAACCAAAGTGAGACTTAGTGTAATAGGGAATAAGGTACAAAATAAGTAGCAGCAACATGCACATGATTATCTTGCTTAAGCATATGTTTGTGTCCTATTGCACCATACCAATGATAAGGAACATCTGTGCTCTTTGTTCCCACTGCCAATTTGATTTTTCAAATGTATTGATGTGATATAAAGTAACCTTATCACTTCAAAGTTCTAGGTTTTTGTTTTTCCTCTTCTCAGCTGGGTAATTTTCTTCTTGACAGTATTCTTGTACAAATTGTGAAAGAAAAAATATTCATAACTGTGATCATTTACAAATTAGGAAAATTTACTTGTTTGTTCAGCGGGGCACAGGTAGGGGGGACAGAGCAAAAAGAGGCAGAAGAGCTGTCAAATTTGCAGAAATAATCACTTTCTGAGTCTATAGACCAAGATTTTGAAGAGATGTATGATTCTGTATATTGCCAGTCTAGGTGCCAAACTTGAAAAACCATACTTTTGCTATCCTAAAGCATTTTGCAATAGGTACCTTGTTATCAGGTCTTATTCAGACTTAAAACCATTGTCACAACTTAAAATGGTTTAGTATTTGAAGTACTTTTTCCAAAAATGCAAAATAAATTATTCAGAAAGTTCTATCTTGCATTTATAAATAGAAGCTTGTTGCTTTCCATTTTATTAAAGATTTTAATTTTGGAATATTTCAATATTCTGTAATTAAATTCGTAAAGTTTTATTTTGGGCTAATACATAGTGACTGGACTACATTTTTGTCATTGATTTACTGTATTTGTTTCTGAAATCATCATGAAAGAAGCACTATTTTAAAAAAGACCTTGTGATTCTGACTTCTATTTTATAGTAGTGGGAAAAGTAGGTTTTCCTGAACCGGTTTGTACTTGCATAAGTTTGCTAGGAGTAGTAGTGTGTGACTACATGTGATTAGTGGACTTCGAATAGAAACCACCAAGTACAAAATGCTCAGTTTTGAAGTGAACTGTCAATGCAAAAGCCAGGGCTTTTTAACTTTCTAGTCTCTAAAGTCTGTGTACCAGAGCTAAGTTTGAAAACACCTTGAGATTTAATTGTGCATTTGCAGTAAAGTAACAGTAGTTTATTAATTCTAAAACCTGAAATGATGCATATACATCTTAATGCATTATAATAATTATTTTAGTTTATGTGATTTTTATGCAGTAATTAAGTTTGTACATTTCTAGAGTTAATCTCCTTTATAATATATATACACTCCTTTATGTTATTTACTAATCTTATTTAAAAAGGGAACATTACATATTGAATAATGTACCTCAATTTTATTGTAATGATTTTACTGGTTACCAGGTGGGGTGGCAGTTGAAAAATTTGGTGAATGCACTACGAGAGGATCCGAGTGGTGTTATCTTAACTTTGAAAAAGCGACCTCAGAGCATGCTTACCTCAGCACCAGCTTTACTGAAAAATATGAGATGGAAGCCCCTTGCTCTGCAGGTAATGAAGCTTAATCATAAGTCATACACCATCATTTTAACTATAGATTATCTCAATGATGCTTTATTGTGCTTCATCCTCAGCAGCATATAGATTACTCTTGTATACTTTGAAAAATTGTTTCTGAAATTATTTCTTTGCAATTTGCTCTCATAGGCTTAATTGAAATTAAACCTGGTAGAACTTTTCAAAGTTAAGAAGTAATCATCCCAGTGTTCTACAATGCAGAAAAGTAGCCTCAGATATTTTTTTTCTAGCTAAGGAGAGACAAACATGCTTCACAAACTGATAAATTTTAGTTTGATTTCTTGTGAAGATCTCAGTACAGTATAACCTCAAAAAAGAGGGAACAAAAATGATTGAGTTCTCAGTTTGATTACTGATGGAGTTATAAGAAAATTTAGAAGGTGATTGTATTCAATAAACCACTTGACCATCAAAATTTCCTCATGTAAATAAAGCTGTACTTGAGTCAAAGTTGTCCTTGAGATCGAAGGCTTGCACATAAAAAAGCATAGCACAGGATGTCTGGCTGGGCACTTAATTTTAGTAAGCCTGCAACATGCTGAAAGCCATGGAATGGTTTCATTAAAGCTTTCATGTTTAACTCTAGGATAAAATGTCACTGTGATGGATTACTCTAGAAAATAAAAGTTATGTTCAGGCTGATGAAGGCATGTAACTACTGATGGAACCAACAAGTAATCAATTTTTCCATTCAGTTCAGACAGAATACTGTTTAGAAATTTATTTTGTTTGCATAAAGAGTGCATTCTTTGGGACATTTCTATTACCACACAAAAAATTGTAATTAAAAATTAAGTGCACATGAAAGAGAAAATACCTCTGCAAAGTCTGGACAAAAGGAAAATGGGATATGGAAATGTCACTGCCATTATCTGTGGTCTTATGCTATTTGAAATATTAGGAGATACATAAAAAAGCTAATGCCATGAAGGCCTTCTTTCATGTGTGTGTGTGTATATATGTGTGTTTGTATGAATATATATTATAATGGTGAAATGCATCATAGTCTTTGAAACTAAGTTCTTAAATGATTGAGATATTTTGGACTTTCAGATATAAAGAGCTGAATACACATGACAAAAACTTTCAACCAGAAATTAGTATCTGAAGATAAAATTGCAAATCTGGATGCATGAAATGAGTGTATGAATGTCTATACTTGAAGGCTGCATTTTTTCCATAGTTTTAGTGAGAATATAAATACAAATGTAAAATACACATCATTTCTTTAAATGGGATCAAATGCTTTCAGGCTAAATCCTGAGTTTGGTTGAGTTTGATATTTCTTCAGATGAATTGGGCCACACTCCTAAATACTGTATTTTGCTTCACTTTATCATTTATTACCAGAATAATTATGTTGCAGGCCTCACATCAGAAGTTTGTCAGGTACTTGGGTCTTATTCAATTGATCTAACTTTAGATCTGCTATGTAAATATCTACGTCATTCAGGTTTCTCATTTACACTCCCTTTGGCCAGCAGACATGCATTAGTAATTACTGATTCATTCATTTTAGCCTGCTTTTGACTGATCTGCCTTAGGATATGGTGAATTTGCCCCTGAACATGCCTCTTTCTCTGCATTTGATGATAAAGGGAATCTGGACAGCCAGCTTGAATGTAGATTATCTGTACTGGATGACACTGAGCCTGGATAGTGATCTGTAATCTTACAGATTTGGGGAATGGGGGGCAATGGAAGTATTGGGGGTGGGAGGGTTGCTTCTTGCTGTTAGCATGAAAAATATGGATATTTTCAAGACTAATACGAGCACAAATAGAGATACTGTTAAACATTGCAGATATAATTCTGTTATCATGATGATATTATTCTGATTTTATCAAACATGACACCAGGATAAGACCAGAACTTCATTCAACACTTATGTGTGCAGTGGGCATATGTGTGTCTGTTGTAATTTATAATTTTAGTGTGAGAAACAACAGTTTTCTTAAGTAGGCGGAGTGTGGACAAAGCTCCAGGGTGAAGTGCAAACTTCAGAACATGCATAATGTGGAAATTTCTGTTGGTGATTCATGCAGATCAGAGTTGAACAGATGTTAAAGTTGGTTGATGTTAAAGTTTAAATGTAGCCTAAGTGTGAAATCAGTACTGTATATTTTATCAATAGCAAGCATCAAAAGAGGTCCAAGTGCAGTGTAATTTTATAGCTGTAAAAATATGAAGAAATCATGTTTATTTAACTAATTGGAAAAAATCTTCAGAAAAACTGTAAGTGTAACAATTGCAATTTGACGCTATGGCTGGTGTGAAATTCTTATATTCCTGATTCACATAAAGGGACTATTCTTTAATAAAGCTTGGGATGTAATGTGAGAGAGGGAGGAGAGTCATAGCAAATACCAAAAGAAATCATAAAGGAAAGCAGTGCTTAACACCGACTTCGCAAGCAGGGGAGGTTATGGTAACTTGTTTTTCCATATCAGGAGATCTTGAAATATTTGAGAACATTACAAATGTGCTGTCATCCCAGAGTTAATTGAACTATATGTATTATTCAGCAGACACAAGTTATAAGGAAATTGTGACCCAGTAATAATTCTGTTAAAGTGCAAAATATTCCAAAGATAATAGAGTGAGATATGGGGATGAAATTCTGATAAAATGGGAAATGGGATCAGCAAAAAGACTGCTGTGTTCTTTTTGTTTCTGCAAATAGAGTGAACAGAGGAAATACGTGGTGTCACAACCTGATCATATTGTGATGAGTGAGGTGGGAAGGTGGAAGTTTGCCCTAATGTAAGGAGGATAACAGAAAATCAGACTTGAATTTTTTGTATGCGTCCCACCAATCAATATGTTTAACAGCTGATGCCATAGTTGTAGAAGGTAAATATATCAGTGTATTAAATCAGACTCATTTACATTAAAATTTACATTGTGATATTTAAATTGAGAACCTTCGAAACTTAATTTTAGCTTAAAGTGAACAATGTGGCATTATTGATAAATTACATTCAGCTCATTCATTCTGTAATTGTGTTTAAGAATGTGAAGTTTGCCATTTGCAGCCACATGAAAAACTAGACTTAATGGAGAGATAATAAATTTATCTGTGAGATGGGAAATGCTCGATGAGTGCCCCAGCTCAGGCAGTGTGCAGGTACCACCAGTGTATGGAGCTGGTTTGTGTGTGGGTGGCTAGAAGTTAAATTATAACCTGAGAGTGAAATGTTTAAGACCTTTCTGCCCACTGTTAGTGATCTAGATTAGCCATATGCCAGCCAAACATTCACAGTGTCCAAGTGTAGAAAATGCATTTAGATTGTTCAGATATTAACTGGTTTTTAATTGGCATAAATGCTTTTTAGAATTTTCAGCTGTTTATTTTGAACAGCTCTGCCTTTGCATTGCAGTCTTGCCATGAATTAGGAGTTAAATGCAGGCTACATAATTATTGATCAATTCTTAATTCTTTGTAAGGTTTTTTTTTTTCCTTTTTAGCAGAAATACTTATATTTATTCTTTTCATAAATATTCTTATCCTTAGAATAAATATGAAATATTAGGGGAGAGAAAGAGAGAAGAAGAATTATGCATCTGGTGTAGCAGTCCTGAAACTGAAATTAAATGGTTTGATGTACAGTAAAATAATACAATTAGCCTTTGGCTATCCTATGCACCATTACATAATGAGTTTGTATTTACAAATGCGTTAATTCCAGCTCTAATGTCAATCAGTACAGAAATAAAAAAAAACTCCTTTTTTTTCCTCCCCTTGTGTCCTGATTAAAGAAAGTGCTGTTTGGTTGGTTGGTTGGGGTTTTTTTAGTGTTTTCAGTGAGTTGATTGTTGGTTTTAATATCCATCAGTATCCAACCTCTTACTGATAATCAAGGTTCTCCCATGATGCATTTTAGAATCATGTCCAAATTTGTGAAGTCAAGGGATTTTTCAGCCTGTGCTTTTTGTTACTGCTTTTTGCAACAGTTGGATTAGGCAGCTGTGGCCTTGGGGGGGAATTTAGTGGTTGCCTTTTGCAAAATTGAAAGTACTTATTAATATGGTATTGTACCATAAATATTAAGATGTTACACCTGCAAGACAAACCTTACTAAATTTGCCTTTCAGTTAGTTTTTTTTTATAGTCTGATCCATTGTGTGAGAACCTAGAATGCTATTGCAATTTGCAATATTTTTATTTCTGACTGTTACTGAATATGGTGAACAAACCAATTAACTTTAATTTTTTTTTTATTTTCCTTGTTTGACTTTATCTTTGAACTCTCCAAATTTTTGTCTGGTTCAAAACCTAACTGAAATAAATTTCCTCTACTCCAGATTGTCTGTTTTATTTCTCCTGTCTACTTTGTGTTATTCTGGGGAAGTTCAAAGGGAGGCCCCTTCAAGTGCTGTTTGAATAAAGATGGAAAGTTCAATAGAGAAGATTCTCAGAGCATATGAAATTTTGTGTAAGTCACTGTCAGCACATTAGCAAGAACCTAACTGCAAAGTCCTCCTTTGCCTTCTGGAAAACGCTTTGTTAATTACTCCAAAGAAGACTTTATTACAATGTGGAAGACTCTTCATCCAGTGCTTTTTCAATAGAGAAAAGGAGTGCTGGAGCAGCACGTGCCATGCTTCGGTTAGTTTGGAATGCACCTGCTGGTGTCAGTGAGAAGGCTCTTCCTCATGGCACTGGGGCAGGTCTAGCTGCCAGCCACAACTGGTGTGTTCACTTGGAAAAAAAACTTCTGACCCCGCCTTCACAAAGTCTTTTTACACGTCACCTTTTGTATATCTTTATAGTTCACTGTACTGTTGTGTATTTGATTAAATTGTACTGGTTTAAAAGCACCAGCAGCTCTGTATCTGTAGTTTTTTTAACAGAGTTTTTTTGGATTAGATATGCATCATGTTTCCACTGTTACATTCCACATCTTTTCATTTCATTTTCCTGAGAAGCTGCTGCAACAATAACAAGTCCTTTGTTTGAAAGAAAGTGCTACTTTTATTATTTTTATTCAGTATATTTTTCTACCTGATGATATTGTCTCCTTCATTTATCTAGACACAATACTATATACTGTTTTCATCATTTATGACTAGAGCTAATGATCCTGCACTTTTTAATTATTAAATTTGAATAAAATACTAACTTGTTTGCTTTTAAATTACTTAGTTGTCTTTTAACTGCATGGGAGCTGGGCATTCTTTTTACCTCTGTTAAAATGAGCTGAATGTCTGAATTAGTTACAGTATCTCGTTATTTCATGTCATGCTTGTTCTATAAAAAGTTAATTTTATTGGAAACATTTTGTTCAATGCAATCTTGTAGCTTTGATCCAATATGAAAAATATATTGTCTGTAAAATCTACTTATTGATGCAAATACTGCATACTGCATTTTAAACTTTTGTATTAGTTTTGCTTATATTTTAAAAAATTGTATGTCTTTTTCTGGAGCAATGTTTCTCAAACTTATATTGCAGCTTCCCCAGGAGTTAATGAAAGGTTCAAAGAGTTTTAAAAAACATTAAAAAGAATTTTAGATAGTATGTATTAAATATTGATTACATCCATTGTTTAGATAGAAAAATGAAAAGGAATATGCTGACTCACTGGGACACCCTCTCAGTTTCTTTAGGACTGGGGGTGCAAAATGCAGCAATGGGTCCTGTTAGGAAGAGGGAGGTGGGGACCACAGGGCAGAGCCAACCAAGGACAGAGCAGCTCCTGAATTGAGGGGACGTGTGTGCTGTCAGTCAGTGCTTTCAGGGATTTCCTTTTTCCTAGTGATAGAAAACCAAGCTGCTGTGGGTAAAGATGATTCCTAAAGATGGTTCCCTTTTCTGCAGCCAAGTGACAGTATAGGGGAGGTTCTGTCTAAACTAATGAAGACTAATGAACCTGAGGGAAGCTGTTATATTCGAAATGTTTGAGAAATAATACTCCAAAATATATTGAATTACAGATTTTGTGTTTGTCATTGTGGATTAAGATTGATGCAAGGTCATTTATGGGACATTTTTTAGGTTGTTCCAATTTTAATATGTAACTTCCAAACTTTCTCTGTCAGGCTTTTCCCATGGGCCAAGTATTCAACTCTTTAGACCTGAAAATGTTTTAGTTTTATTGCTGTTTCAGCAATCCCACTTGCCCTGGCCAGCCAGCCAAAAGGAACTGCAGAAGGAGAATCTCTACTCCTTGGAAGAGAATTAATTCAGTGGTACCACTGATCTCCAAGGGAACCAGTTGAGAAATACTTGCTTGGAGTTGCATGTGGTTTTGTGTCCAGTGTACCTGCGTGTGGCCTGCTGAGTGGCTGCCATTGAAATAGAGAGCTACATGAGCTGATTACTTGCATGTGACCGGATTGACTTGGAGAGTTGAGATCTCTAAATTTCAATGCAAAATGCCATGTAGATGTACCATATCTCTAGGCCATGTTCTTTTCAACCAGAGGGGTCTGAAGACTTCTTCATTCTATATATAAAAATGAAAGCTGAACTTCTACAGCACAAGGTGGTAGTTACAGCAAGGCTCTCAGTGTGTTGAGGGTACTTGTTACCAGGAGAGACCATTTCAATGTTTTTACCATGGAAAAAGTTCTTACTAAGCTACTGATTTACTGGTGTAGTCATGATAAATATTGTTTTGGTTTGGTTTTTTTTTTTTTTGAAGAGGGTGACTTATTTTTAAATTGGGATTTGCCCTTTGTTCTAGTTAGAGACTTTTCTGTGGAAATAAGCAGAGTTGAGTTTGGCAATGCAAAAGAAATATGGAAAATATTTCTGAGGCATCCTAGTATGTATTGGGACAATCCTACAGGATTGTGCCTCTACCTGGATTGGATTGGATTACGATTTCTGTCCCTTTCGGAGCTCCAGGTGCCCTGGGAAGGTGAATTTGATTTCCTATCCTGTGAGGAGCCACAGGCTTTCAGAGTGTCCACAGTTACGCTGTGTCTGCACCTCTGACAGTGTCTGACAGGGAACCACTGGCCTTCAGTAAGTTGGATAGCTTGTGGCTTTCTGTGTTAGACTGAATACCGTTTCTTCCTGTTCCACTCACTGGTTTAAGCACCTTCCTGTGCTAAGAGATAAACCAAAATATGCATTTGTTAAAGATGTACAAACCCAGACTGATTTCCAGGATCAACCAGCAAATTGCCTGGAGGACAAACTGACTTGTATGTCAGGACTGTGTATTACACCAACCAGATTCCTCAGACTTCAGCTATTTTTTTGTCCCCTCAGAAATTAGGGCAATATCATTAGAATTTAAATAGTTGCAGCCAGGTATTCTAGGCTGTAATACAAGGGAAATTCATTCCCTTTGTCCTCTAGCCCTCCAGCAGCTTGTCAGGATCCCCAGAGGCACATCAAATTCTTTTAAGTCCAGAACACTCTTATGCTTGAGCATGATTTTCCCTATGTAACATAAACCATAAACTCATATTGACTCCACAGTCTCTAAGTCCCCTTTTCCTCTTACTTCCCTTTTCATGCAGGCAAAGCCTTGTCTTCTTCCTCTAAATGGAGAAGAGCACAGTTTGACCTCCTCTCAGTGCTTCTGCTGGTATGAGCTATGAGCAAACAGCTTGGGCTTAACAAGTGTAAACAGGATCTAGGTCACAAAATCCTCTTGGCTTACAATGAAAATTAATTCAACAGGCTACTCAGCAAGCCACAAACTGTTTTTGTTATAGAAGTGCTAGGTGTCAGAAAAGTAACAAACACTGATTATTAGTGAATGGTTCTAAAACATCTATGGCTACAGTGTCACAGATGAAAATTTAAAGGATAATATTTTTGTTTCTCTGAAAGAGGAATGGGGGATGTTTAGGGTTGTTTTTTATTGTTTTAGGTTGTTTTTTGACCTGTTTTTGCCACCAATTTTATTCTTACTTTTGCAGACTTGTCTTGTTTTTAGTGGTTGTAAAGTCTTTTACCTGTCTGGTTTTTTGTGTGTGTCTTTCTCCCTTCCTGTAAATACTGGCAGTCTTTCTTTGGCCTGGCTGTAGAATACTCACATTAACTCTAATGAGCAAAGAGAGTTAAGCAGTATCAGTGTGTATAGGAGACAGATTTTGAACATTCAAAACCAGAAAACTTGTTTTGGTTTATAGTTGTTGCTCTAAAGGTGGACTTGCAAAGTTTTAACAAGCAAATTTTAAGCACCCATTTTATTATATTAGAGCTACATAGCACCTGACACAGCTCTGTTCCTAAAACAAGGCAGTAAACTGGCTAAAGGTTGAGGTTTCCTAAGTAATATTCATGGTTCCTGCATACAGATTGTAAAAAAGTAATGTATTGGTGGGGCCTTGGCTTGATAGGCATAGATTTGTATCACTTATCAGGAGCTGAGGAAGGACCAACATTCTGGCAAAGTTCCTGCTTTAAACTTTTTGGATTTTCTGCTACAGTGTCAAGATTAAAATCTAGAAAACAAGAAGTTATTATTCTGCACAGGAATGCCCTTTTAGTCTGTCTTAAAGTGTTGGTAATAGTGCTGGGAGAAGGATCTTTCTCTGCATCCATTCAGTCCATATTTAGAACTTCTCTGCCATCAATACAATGTGAAATGTTTGTGTCTTCAAGTAATTACTACGGTCAGAAATTGTACATGCAGTGAACTCTCTTCAATCCCAGCATTTCTTTCTTCAAGGAGTAAACTTCCAAAAAGATGGAGGAGAAAAAAACTCTTTCAAAGCAAAGCTCAGTATATTTTAATATTAGATTCTTTTTAGAGAGTATGAAGATACTCTTGTACTTGCTGTTCTGCTCTTTTTTTTTCTTCTGCTTGAGTTTAGCTATCACACAGACCTAGCCACACAAGGTTTTTGTTTTTAGACAGACATGTTATTAAGCAGATTACAACAAACTTTTCTTCTCATTTGATTTTTCTGCATGTGTGTAGAGACTTAGAAAATCTTGTGAAAATCTTGTGAGAAAATGTGATTAAGGATCCTATCTGGACTGGAATGATAGCTAGAATGCATGATTATTTTGCAAGGAGGGTACAGTTTATTTACCTGTGAGTAAATGTTATTTTGTGAGGAGTGTGCCCAGGGGAATGAAGAAGAAAAATAATCTCCAGTTGATTCTCATAGCACGTGTGCTCTGAGGATGCAGTACCTGATTTAACAGCATCTGCAGGCATAAACTGAAGCTTTTACAGTTTCCTTAAGCTGTAGAGCAGATGGGAGGACTTGACATTCAATTTAATGCCTACTTGTGCACCTTTTGCTGTAAACACTAGACTTTTTCTTTACAATGTTAGTTTAATTAAGGAATTAACTGGATTCTCTATGTTATTTACTCATTAAGATTTCACCACTAGCTCTAGTGATCACTAATTTTATGGTCATTGGCAGTAAACTTGCTGTGCTAAAGGGAAAAAGATGTAATCAGAGGAGTCAATTTTGTGAGCACAATACATGTCCATTTGTAGATCTGTCTTCTTAGTATGAGTGTTTTTTTAGTCAGTATAAAAGCACACAAAACATTAGAACTGCTAATTACTTCTTTAGCTTTCTGAGCTATATTCTGGTTTTGGCTTTTACAAATAAAAATGTATAATATAGAAGGATAATCCTGATTATTTTTCTCTCTCTTTTGAACCAGCCTCTTATTCCTAGAAGCCCTACAAGCAGTGTTGCTACTCCATCCAGCACTATCAGCACACCTACAAAAAGAGACAGCTCGGCCCTTCAGGATCTTTACATACCCCCTCCTCCAACAGAACCTTATGTTCCAAGGTAAAAAAGACCATTTCACAGTACAATTTGATATAAAAAAATGTTTTTGAAGTAACTGACCATTCTGTTCTTACCTATTTATCAGTCTGCCCTGCAGATAATACTGTATTAATGCTGTATTTTGCAGGTAAACTGGTTATTAAGGGTAGATGTGTTGAATCAGACCAAGAATGATCTGAATCAATATCTTATCTGCAAAATGGACAGTAGCCTTTAGAAAAGAGGGTTCTGTTCCCTGTTTTCTCAAATATGGGATAATCAATTGACTGCAACAGTCTCATCCTCATTCAGAAGAGCAAAGGTTACCTGAAACCCTGAATCTGTAACTAGGAAAGGAGCTTGTATTTGTCCCCTTCCCCAGTAATCGTGATGCAGCAAGGGAGTCTGAGTTAAATGCAAGAAACTTTTCAACTTCAACAATAGCACTGTTTAGTCCTGCCATAATTTTCTTTTTCAGATGTATTTGATAAGATAGCATTAGAGCAAATTTCAGGTTTGTATTTTAGTGTGGCCACTCTGCTAGGTTGTGCAGTGACTATGCTGTTCCTTGTCAATATAGCTGCTGCTCTGACCTGCCACCTAGAACATTTTCATCTCTCTCAGCTCTCTGGACTTGCTGAGCCAGGACAGCAGCAGATCCTCCTTGCAGATTCATTAGCCAACCTTTACACAGCCACAAACAATTCAGTATAATTCCGTAATTTACACAGATGTTGTGTTCCTGAAACTCTGAGAGAATTATGGCCTGCAAATCGTACAAGAAGTGGCTACCCAGAAGTCTAGGATTGTATTTAAGAGGAATCAGAACTCCTAAAGCTTCCATAATCTTAGACACAGGTTATCATATGTCCAGTTAACGTATTTTTAAATTAATTCTTGCTTTTCTTTCAGTTACCTTTCTTGGAAAGGTTATAAGGGCAGCATGTTCTTTCTTGTACCCGAGCTTCTTGTAGCTGAGTTTTTCTTACACTTTCTTATCAGCAACTCCTCTAGCCAGTTAATAAGATATATGACCTGATACTGACAGGACTTTCCAGGGGTTTGTCCAAGAGTGAGGTATATGGTAAGTTAAATTGCCTACTGGGGAGGAGAAGTTAAGATTCTGTGATAAATTCTTACTCTTCAGAGATATGAAAAACCTTCCAGGGCAGAAGTGTGATTTTGACTTCATGAGGATGTCAGAAGCCTTTTGTGAAGCCTCAATTTGTGTTCCATGTTCCTTCCTTATTCTTGCCTCATCTGTACCTGGCTTGGTTTCTACTTCTTGGAGAAAAAAAAATAATTTCAAATGTGACTTGTATAATCCAGTTGAACTTACACATACTCTAGTTTACTATAACTGGTTTTTTCTTTTAATTAAATGAGAACATTCTCAGTCATGACACTTGAATTATGCACAGGAATGGAACATATATTTTACCTCCTTGATAGCAGTTCTTTGTTATACTCACATAAATATTTTAAGGACATAGTTTTCAGAATATTTACAGAAAAGAACCAAGTATTTAATTCTAATTAAATATTAACATAAAAAAAGCTGAGGGGAAGAAAAACCCTACCAAAGCATAGGTGTGTTTCTCTTTGAATGCAGTAGTCATATGGTAAAGACCCAGCGCTCATGAAACTATACTGTCTTATACCTTTATACTGATCCTAATTATGTTTACCATCATAAAAATATTTTTGATAAGAAGTGCATCCTCATTTTTAAAGTATTTTTGGTGAACATTCACTGCTCTTCAGTTTTTGAGTTCTGCTCTAGAAATTGAGATCTTCCAAATGAATTTTGATTATTTTTCATAATATCTCTTAAATCATGATGATAATGCAGTAGTTTGGACCAATTCGGAGTAAATCTTATAATACATATTAGTACAAGCTGTAATCTTGTAGAGAGATTAGGCTTTGTATATTTGAATTTTTTCATCAGCTTAGTCCAAATGGACTGTTCTTGATTTCACCTGTCATGTAGGGTGCAGAGTTTCTGAATAATTTGTTTGGGCGTTTCATCAGGTTTTTGCCCATGATTAACTATATTAAATCATGTGTGTATTTTGGGTATTATCAAACTGCTCAACATCTGTTTCTCAGTTTTTTGTTGCCATTCCAAAGGGAAAAAAAAAACAAATAAGCCTCCTTTTGTTACTGGAATAGAGTAAGACTTGATATTTTGATGTAAATTGTAAAACCCAAAGCCTTGGTGATGGTACCCACAGACAGCACAGCTGCTGACGTATCCTCACATGGATGGCATGACAAAAAGGAACCAACATTTTCCATGTGCTGGTTGTATGTTAGTGCCTGCTCATATTTATCAAGTACCTTTGGGGATGAGAACTGGAGCCCTTATCTCTAGAGGGCTGTGACAAAGGGTGTTTGCTGATGGCTCTATACTTAACTCCACCTCCCTAGGTCAGGCTGTGCTGCCTTCCTTGTGCCAGCCCCTGCTAGTGGCTGCAGCATCGATTAGCATCTGGCTGCTTTATGTCTCCATCATGTTACCTGCTGGGGTCCCCAGCTCTGTCCCCACAGGAAGGCTCTCTGTGACTGGAGGAGAGCCCACAGCCCTGTTGGGGCTGCACCAGCCTCCCTCACTAAGCCAACACTCTGGGAATGCAACTTGCCAAAACGAGTGATCAGTGGGAGTTTGTGATGCTGCACTGTCACACTGAGGCAGGATGGCCTTTTCTCATCCTCATGGCTGCCTGGGTTCCATGAGGAGGCTTTGTTTGGTCCTCGGATGGAGTCTCAAGGTGCCAGGTGAACTAGGAGTCAGCATGCTGGCCAGCTTGGAACTCACATGGAAGTTCACAGGGGCTGAAGGACTCTAATTAGAGCATATGGCCCAGCTTGTCTCTTGATTGCCTCTTGAATACCTACTTCTCTATTGACTACCTGCATTTTGCTGCCCAGAAATAACTATCTGATCAGGTCTTTTGCAGCCATCTCCAGGCAGTTCTAGCAGCATGTTTAATAGATGAGCCCTGGTTCATCTAGTGCAAGAAAGGACTCCTAACCCTACACAACTTGCTCTCTTGTTTGTGCCTTTGAGTAGTTTCCGTTTTCAAAGAGAGGGGCAGAGGTGCAGGAAAGCAAAAAGATCCCGGGGATCTGACACAAAGTGCAAAGTGAGCACTGTCCTGGGGTAGCAGCTGATAAGCAGGTGCTACACACTACATGTGAAACTGCATGGATGTACCTGTACAACTTCTAGACCTGAAATGATTGTGCAAAACTATGTCAGGTGTCTGTATGTCTTCTGTGCCTGGTTTTTCTCGATCTGGGATAAAGCGTAAGGAATCAGATTGAGTTTGCTGATGCTTGCCATGTAGCCATATCTTCAAAGTATTTGGTGTATTTAAAAATGCAAGTATAAAAATGTAAGGCCAACATTATTCCTCTGCCCTAAATCACAAAATGTTAGCTAGAGTCCAGAAAAAACAAGAAAAATAAAAAAGCAACTGCACATCAATTTTATTTCTAGAATTCTTTTTAAGAGAAATCAATGGGATGGATAGATCAGTAAAGAACTGAACTAACAGAAATGTGTGAGGCAACTGGCATATAAATGCATACATATGGATCTGTGCTGTGTGATCCTGATGTGGGGTGGATTTTATCTGTTTCAGTGTATGAAATACTGGCATAGGCCCATGTTTATTGCAACATTCACAGTATAAGAAAATCAGTGTCTTGTCTCAATATATTAAAAAACTTTTTTTTTTTTTTAACTAAAGGGATGAAAAGGGAAATCTCCCCTGTGACGATGTTGGCAGACATATAGTGGGCAAACCAGTTCATACAGGATCTGAATCTCCAAACTCATTTCTGGACCAGGAATATCGGAAACGCTTTAATGTGGTTGAGGAAGATGCAGTTTTGTACTGCTATGAGTATGAGAAAGGAAGAACAAGTGGTCCTGGAAGGAGAGAGAGCACACCAACATATGGTACAGCACTGATCTCATAAAGATAATCACCATTTGTTGATTTTAGGATTTTCATGCATCTGCTTTTGTTTTTAACCATGAAAATATTTCTGGTGGCTAGTGGTTTTGCTGAGAATTCAATACTACTTTAGTCCCATTTCAACCTAAGAGCTTATTCTGTTATAGGAAAGAAAAATACTATGATAGGTAAGTCCAGTTTAAAATTGATGGGTTTTCTGAATATAAATTCTATTTGTGCTATCAGCTTAGTTTTCCAGACTATGTTTCAGTATCATTTTATTGAAAAAAGCATATATCAGCTCATGGTATATACCAGATAATGTTTTTTCACTAAAAATACAGAATGGAAATTTTCTCTCATTATAAGGGCAAGAATCAAATAAGTTTTGGAATTCAGCTTTGGAAAAATTTTCCTAGGTATAATAACAATTAAACCCCTTCAGATTTACCAAGAGATAACATACTGCTTTCATGCTGCATTGCTCTCTAAAACTCTTTAATTTTTCTTTAGTCCTAGAATTGAAGTATGACTGATGACAGTGGTCATTTTTTTGTAATACTGTATTAACCTCCTGTAACTTCCTATATTGCAAGTGATATCTTTTTACATATAGCAGTTCCTCTTCATTTGAGATCACAGACTCAATTTTGCATGTGAACATGCACGTGTATTCGTGGTACATCCACATCTTGGATTTTGGCTTATTTAGGATGAGAATTCAGAAACAATTTCTGCTAAGAGTTTTGATGCTCAAACCCTTGTACTCCAGCTTATTTTACCTTTGAAACTGTTGGAACTCTTCCTTTAGCTAGTATGGTAACTTGTTTCAGCTTTGGACTGGGAGAACTGGTTTTCTGTTGCCAAGTATAAAATTGTACAGACATGGAGTTGTTAGAAGATAGAAGAAAATGTTATAGAAGAAAATGAAGAGGAAATCTCATGTTTAAAAAATGTATTTTGACTGCTATAGTACTAGATGAGCAGTCATTTGAATATTTTTTCAACCTACCTGCTATGTTACTTCAGCTTTTAAAGTGAGCACGAGCTGTATATTAGAGTTGTTATAGCAATCCTGTCATCATATCCCTTTGTGAAGAAAATAGATATAATTTATGAGGAAGCATAGATTTAGTACATCATGCAGCCAAGCCCCAAAATCATTTGGGAACCTTGATATAAATTGAACTTGAGCTGTGTAAAGTATCCTCAGTACCTGGAGCTATGTGCTTGCACAACATGAAAGGTTGCATTTTCACAAAATGCATCCTTTCTACACAAGTACACCATCCTGCTGAAAAATGTTCAGGATCCTCTTGATTTCAAAGTGTTTTCAAGTGTTTTCTAACATTCTGCACAAAATAACTGCTAAATTTTGAAAATGGATATATTAATTTTATTACTCCAGTATTTCAAATATTGCAATTGGTGGCTGCAGTCAGTTCCATTAACAGAGATGTACTCACTGTTCCAGATATTAAATTCTAACACTGGTTGTTGGGAGTGAAGAAGAACACATTTCTTCTTCAAGGGCTGCTGAATCCATTATTTTGTTATAGGATAGCTTTTTTAGCCCTTTTTTTCAGTTAGCTTGTCATAAAGACATGGATCAAAGACTCCACTGAAAATCGGTCATTATTTAACACATTTGTTTTACAGTCTTTTACTTTTGATCTCACTTTTGTAATGAATTCACATTGTCAAGTCCATTTTCATTTAAGTGTATTTTCTAAAAATATTACCATTTCAGCATTAAATTCTGAAGTTTCCCACATGGCATTTGTTAGCATGCGGTTTGGGGTAGGCATGGCCTTAGGGTTTCACCGAAATCTGGAAAATTACAATAACACTCTTCTGGCTTATGGTCACCCATTAAAGAAAGTCAAAGAGGGTTCCCAGGCCTAGAGGAAGAATTGTTTTCAACATGTACTTACCATTAATTCTGTGGTGCGTCAATTTTTGAACAAAAATTTTCTCAGTCCTCCTTCATGAGTGGTTTATAAGGCCTTCTGTAATTTTTTTATTGGAATCTTTTGACATTTTTTGACAATATTAACAAAGATATTTCTCTTTCATGCTCTTACTGGATTCAAGCTCTTCTATAGTTGCTGCTTATTTTGGAAAGCTTTTGTTTACATGCAAGATAAATATTTTCCTGAGTGTCCTTCCAATGGAAAAGAGCTTAGGGAATCCACAGGGGGTTAAAAACAAGGTTGTTAGGAGAGGTAGGAAGCAAATGCAACTTGAGTTTAGGGAAAGAAACAAATTTGATCATTGCAGTTTTAATGCCAGATACAAGAGCAGGAACTTGGAATAGCTGAAGGTTTTGCAGAAAATTTGTTATTGCTTTTGATAACAATAATATTTTAACAATCTATTTTGTGGCTTTTCTATTTTATTAAGTGTGCAGTTCTATTAAAAAGATATTGTATGTTAAGCCTCTCAAAGAAAAGAAGGTTTTATTTCTCGAAAAAGAAACTGTTGAGAGCTGTTTCTGATCAAGTAAACCTGAGCCAAATACGTCCCCACTCAGGAAATGACTTCGTGAAAAATAAATCTCACCAGCTTCAATCAGATTTAAATATGTGTCCCTAAATAGTAAAATGAATGATAAGTGAAAAGTTTAAAATATATATAACTTTCCTGAGTAGTGATATATTTGTTACTGGATCCTATGGTCTGTACAGAACATACAAAGTTTTTTGTCAATTTTTTTTTTAAAGATCATAAAAGCTTTTCCCATTACGCTGCCTGTATGGTGTTGGTTTGTTTTCCATGGGCACAGTACTTCAGCAGGGAGAGGGACATGTTTGAATATTTGTTTTCATTACAAACATGTTTCTTTTTTTCAGTGTATCATGGATTTAACCTCAGAAATGTGGAGTAAGACTTTGATGTAGGGATTTTCTACTAAAATAATTTACAAGTTTTTACTTTTAGCTTTGCTACTTTCAAAATCAAGCTATTTACTCACTTTTTGGGTTTTTGATTAGTAGATTGATTTAACAAAGAGCAAGGGCCGATCTTCTTGGGAAAATATTTTGTTTTCAGTCTATCAGATAATATGCCATGTGCTATGCTTCTCTGTTTTGTTTTAATGCATTGTTTACCTACACTTTGTTTCAGTACACTATTTAACTTGCTCAGGAATTCAGACCACTCTAACAGGCCCCACTAAGTTCCATAGCACACTGATTTCACTGATCTGCAACTACATATGTGCAATCCTTAAACAGAAATCATAGTTTACAGCATTTTTTAAAATCAATTCAGCAGCTTCCAATCAAAATTTAAAAGATAGGACAGTTTTCAATATTCTTTTTTTTTTCTGTCTGAAGTCAAAGTGAATTTAGCAATGATGATGTACTTTATTTTCTGTGAATGAAATGCTGTAAAAGAAATTACATGTACAGGTTTTCTGCTTTCTTTCTTACTTAGTCGCTGATGGATCTTGTAAGCTCACCAGCAAATATGCTATTTGTGAAGGTACTTCAGTGATATGCAAAGTTTCTGTTTCCAAAAATTCTCACGTGCTTTAAAACAGTTCTCCCATATGTGTGCCCAGGGGCTTCCAGAATAAAAAATCGGTACTGCTCAGTGAAAACTTGTGACTGTGGTGTTAGGGTGTTAACCCTTTAGTTGCGGTGGAGTAAAGAGATACAGTTACACGGTTATTCTTGGGATGAAAGAGTAGATGAGAAGATGATGAAGTTTATTCAGAAACTTACTGTTTAAGTAGCACGACTTGCAACAATGAGAACAGAATAAAGATGATTGGTCCAGAGAGAAGACACCCCATTCCCAGGGTCTGTTAACAGCAAACAGGTGTCTTTATCTTTATTATTAATTCCTCTGTGTTTTGACCAATTTATCTTTCCTGGGAAAGGCTTCTTGGCCTTCAGCTGAAAAACAGCTTATCTGCCTGAGAAATGCTTTAGAGAACAGAGCTGAAAGGCTCTGGCCTGGAATAATTTTCCAGGCTTTCTTCTAAAAGGATACTACAAAAACTGAAGTAATTTGAATGGGTTTGTCAGTGTCAGACATCACTCCAGTGATGATTGTGTAGGGCTCTGGATTCTAAACTTTAAAAAATCCATTAAATACTTAGGTGCTTCTTTTCTGTTAAAGAAAACAGAACTCCTATCTTAACCTCTTGTTCAGAGGCAATGCTGGATCCTCTTTCATAAGCAGCCCTGTAGAACAGCAGCTTAGCACATAATTTGTTCAGCACATAATTTGTTCTTTCTTCTAAAGAATGTTGTGTTAATGCTGCCTTATGGTGCATGGTCTAAGTTTTTTCCTCTGTTTCCAGGAAAGCTGAGGCCTATTTCTATGCCAGTAGAATATAACTGGGTGGGAGATTATGAAGACCCCAATAAAATAAAAAGAGATACTAGGAGAGGTAAGTAATGTGAACACACATCTTATACAAGGTATTATGGGTTTTATCTTGCTTTAAGATGTGTATTTCAACATAATTTTGCTGCTTGTTAAGCTATATATATGTTTGTGAACCTGTTTTGGTATTTTCTTTATTATGTATATTTAACTTTTTGCAGAGTCTATTTTAGGATTGAGGAAGTTGGTTGGAAAACATTCTAGAGCAGCATGGGATTTACTTCAAAATCAAAGAGGATAAGTTCTTCAAAATTTTGGGTTGTGAGTCTTGGATACATAACTCCATGTGTGAAATTATGACCTCTGAGATTGCTGTTATCAGCCAGGAACAAGTTGTTACAATAATGATAGCTATTTCTGTAAAATATTAACTAAATATTCAGTAGGAAACAAAAAAGGAAACACTTAGGAATTATTAGGAAAAGAATACAAGAGCAAATTTAGAGGTACTCTTATGCTGCCGTGTCAGTTGCTGCTCATGCTGTGTGTGTGCAATTCCAGTTTCTTAATATCTTAAGAAAAATACAGTTGAATTCAATAAGGTTTTGGAGACAACAAAAATGATCAGATGCATGAATTGACTTATAAACTGGGGTCAGTTAAGCAGGCTGGCCACTATCAATTTGGGGAACTTAAGCAGAGCATAATAAAGGTTTATAAAAGCTTGTGTGGAATGAAGTAAGGAAATAGGTTTGTCAGTGTTTAATCTGAAACGAGAGCAAAGAGATCAAATATCTCTGCCAGATGCTGGATAAAAGGAAAATGATCTGGTGCAGTTTATGTTCAAACTGAAGAACCTCTTGCCATGTTGTGGATACAAGAAGCTCACATTAATGCAAGGAAAGATAGACAGTTTTGTGAAAAAGAAATCTGCTGAGGTTTCCTAAATTGACAGACATTGCTTCTAGGTCGGCATGTCTCAGCTATAAATTGGTATGTGCTGGAAGGGTTTTCAGGGAAAATATGTCTGATATGGTGCATGATCTCCAATCTTTAAAATGTGTGGTACCACTGACCTTTGTATTCATTAGGACTCCTGGTATAAAAATGGCAAAAACCTCAAAAATTATAGTAAGTCCATCATTGCTCATTTTTTTAAAACTCCAAGACAAAAATTATTGATGTGCAACTTCTTTTATATTTTCTTCCCTTTATTTAAAATATACCAGAAAACTGCAAGAGTCATGAATTTCCCCTACCAAAAGTTTGCTTTCTTATTGTATCTGAACCAAAGAAGCATATGGGTTTTGTTAATGAAATAGTCCTGAAGAGTTAAATTGACAGTAGATCTTAGCAAGAATATTGCCTTTTCTGGGAGCAGATTTACATGCATGCAACAGTTCACAATTATGTTTTGCATTACTTTTCTTTCAACAGAAAATTCATTGCTTCGCTATATGAGCAATGAGAAAATAGGTCAAGAAGACTATATGTTTCAAAGGAATAGCAAAAAGGATACTGGGAAAAAGTCCAAAAAGAAGGGAGACAAGAGTAGTAGCCCAAGTCATTACTCGCTGTTGCCTAGTTTACAAATGGAGTCATTGAGACAAGAAGTCATGGGCACACCTGGACCAGAAACTGCTTTGTATCATGTGAGTAAAAATAACATTAATGGAAGTCATTGCTCTGTGCTTGTAATAAGAGATAGTCTTGGTTTTATAGAGGTAGTCAAACCTTCTCTGGACTGCTGCTTTTGCACTGATTTATATTCTTCAGACAATAACTAAGTCTCAAAGAAATACTTTAGAATTCTTGATTTTGCTGTTAAGATGCAGGATGGAGAGCATTGTTTTATTTCCTTTATTAGAATATGGCATTTTTGAAATGCAGTATGGTATCTCTGCCTTGACTAACTTGCTGCTGATGGAAAGGGAAGCAGCAGCAGTTTCCTGACTGGCTAGCAACCTTCTTCCCAGCATCTCTATCACTGCAATATGCTAAGTGTTGTCAGGCAGCCCCTTTACTACAGGTATTTGGAAGGCCTGATAATGGCAGGAGAACTTGTGGGAGGTGTTTGTTTTTCTTTTGAGGTAAGAGGAGCTCTAATGCATGTAACTGTTTTTAACATACAGCCCTCAGGAATGCAAATATAAATGTGAAGGTAGTGGTTCTGCTGAACAGGATGCAAAAGGAAAATTGCAGTCACTTGATTGTTTTTAAGTGTATCCAAGAAATGGAGTTAGAAGATCACAACATATTTTACATATGATAAGACATTCACTCCATAGCACTTTCTATGTATCAAGAGAATACTCATCTCTCACTGGCATTTCTTTCTCAGTATATGTTAAATTCTTGACACTATGCAGGGACAAAAGCTTTTATTTTAAGGTACCATATTTTCTTTTTCTTTGGTTGCCTCTATCACATAATAAGTCTGTACAAAAATAAATTATGTACACAGGAACTGGAAGATTCTCAAAGCTCTGGTTTGGAAGTTAATGAGAAACAGCAAGCATAGAATTGACAACAAGCATTTTTCATTTACTTTGGATATCCATCCACAAAACACTTGAAATGTTACCACCCAAATTCCATGAGTATCAGCTAATCCTTCTTGTGCATCATTACCATTAAAGGATCTCTCTCTGTAAAGCCATTAAATCTTCAACGTCTATTTGAAAGTTTAGTTGGAACTTATTCCTTTATAAAAATAAATAAAGGTTATTAAAGGTTATCTTTAGAATACAAATCAGTATTGACCTGCTAACTGGCTATGGAGTAAAATGCATGAAGTAAACAGAAAAAGGTATCTTGAACTATTGATTTGTCCCAGGGGAAATGGAAAGGAGCCTTTCACAAGGCATTTACAGCCCTCTGCAGCTGAATATTGCTGATGTGCCTCTGGAAGCTGGCTGCTATCATGCAGCACCAGAGTTTCTATTTAGTGGTGATGACACCCAAGTATTCTGGTGCATAGATCTTTTGCCACATAACAGCGTCAAAGGTTTTGTAATAAATTGGGCAGAACTTTCCTTCCAATCTTAAATAAACAGTGCAGCGAGCAAAGAATGGGGGAGTACAGATAACACACAAGGAATTCTTATCTGCAGTAAAATTTTATTAAGCTGTAGATTACAAATCAGACTATGAAAACATACTTTATGCTCAAATTGCATCTTAAAGATCACTAAAAATGTGGCTGTCCTATTACAATTTTTCTTTTACAATCAGCAGCTACTTAGTTTTTCCCAAAGATTTCAGATTATTTGTAAATGGAAGTCTCCAAATACATGAGTTGAGTGCAAAGGAACTCGTCTGTGAAAGAGCTGGAGGGTTTTGTTTGGTTTGGTTTGATTTGTTGGTTTTTTTCAAAGTCAATGTTTTCATCATGCTAGAATATCAAGGAAAGAGAGAATACTGTGACTCTGTGCTGTGTATACCACAAGCCAGTAGATTTTCCTAAAGTAAAGAGCAGTTTCTACCACATGGTTTTAGTTGAATTTGAACCTGTAGTGCCTCAGTTGTTTGTGTAAGGTCCCAGTGCTAAAGAACACTCCACCAGGCTTGTTAAGTAGCTCCAATCCCTGATTACTCTTGTTGTTAAGAGTATTCACTGTTAGTCTGTGTTTACCTGGCTTCTATGTCTAACCATAGTTATAAATGTACCCTTATCCTCTGGATTTAAACGTCTTTAGTTACCCAATTTATCCCTCAATATAGGATTTTACAGGTTATAATCAAACGATTTTGTAGACTCCTCTTGCTTGCAAGACTTAGAATGAGCATCTTAGGTTTTTCTTCAAAGATTGTGTTTTTATATCTTTTCCTCATTATCACAATTCTTTCGAATCTTCATATCTAATCCTAAACTATCTGAAGCATCCTTCCTAAAGTATATATGCCAGCACATCATGTAAATTTCCAGGAGCTGCATGGAAAGATTACATAACCTTTTCCTGTTCACTACTTCTCTATTTAAATGCTTAAAGGACTGATTACTGCTTTTAAGCATAGCCTTGGAACAAGAGTATGTTTGTTACTTGGTTTTAGTTTTATTTCTTCTGTAATTATATTGTTTCAAATCACTTATCTACAAGACTGATATTCCCAATCTAAAAGCTTTTATCTTGCATTCTTTGTTCTTAAATATGGTAACATTGTATATGGTTAGCCATGTTGAAACATGTGACTTCTTGGGTATGCTTGCTGAATAATCCATGTCTCTGAAGCAGCCCTAAGTATGAAATATGTGAGAGTAAGGGCACTGGGCTTCCATGATTCCCAAGTCCATAACAAAGGAGTAGGGTCTGGTGTGGGGTCTCCTTATTCCAAAATTATATTTTTAATGTGGTTTTCTGTGAAATAGAAAGCATGCACATTTAATTTCTTCTCTTTTTTAATTTCTATTTTCTTTTCCCTTTTACCAAATTCCCTGGAGTAAAAGCCATGCTGCTCACTCAGCAGTCAGGTTTTGTGTCATTCACTGGTCTTCAATTCTGTGTTACCTTTATTCAGTGACATTTTCATTCTTTTTTGACTCTCTTGACATAAATGTTAAATAATTTTGGAATAAAATGCTTCCTATTACTTAATGATGAATCCCCCTTACAATTCCATGACTCTTTCCTTTTGAATTTTGCAGCCACTGATGTGAGCAGGTTGATTATCTTTTTACTGTGAAGTTTTTCTGCAGAAAAGCAGCTTTTACAATTATGCTGACTTCAACTCCTTCTGTTGCTTTTATGTATGACTCTACAGAAAAGAAAAATCTTTGATCAAAAAAACTACACTGCTGGATTAAATTACCACAGCAGAAATGGTATTATATTTTGTGCTGTAAACAAAGTGGATGGTGTTTAAAAAATTACCAAGGTAATGTAGAAGTGCCTGGTTGCTCATTTGCTAGAAAAGCTATTCTGAAAAATGCCAGCAGATTCAAATTGTTATATTTTAAACTGGTCACAAGATTGTGGCAGCCTAGCATTTTTCTGAATGTCAGGATACTAAACTTGCAAAAAATCACTGGTTTCAACAGTTTTGTTTGCATTGCTGACCTGCCATTGCAATCAAAAACTCTCTGGTCAAAGGTGCATTTCAGTTGCAGCCTTGAAAAGTGAACAGGGTTTGCTTATGTCCACTGAATATAACCAATGTGATAGCTGATACCCTAGCAAAACAAAAACTAATTTGTGTTGTCTGTGAACTAAACATCGCTTGTATCCTCTTCTGGGGTTTCTGAATCCTCATATACAAAATTTCTACACTGCTTCGGTTTTTTTTCCTATCCTAGAAATTATTTTCATTGTTATGTTGATTTCTAGACAAGTTGTTGTTCTTGCATTCTGTTTTTCTTTCTCAGTATTGTAAAAGAAACCAACACAGAGTATTAATGTTTTTATTAAGCTGAGACAAACTATTTGAGCTGTTTCTAATCTGATGTGCAAGCAGGTGTTCAATGTGTTCTATTTCTGTAGGTAGAAAACAGCGCAGGTAAAATTGTCTTGAACTTTTGGAGCACAAGAGATGAAAGCTCTGATATATCGTAATTTCTCAAGTTTGTTTTGTTTTCTGTGTAGGAATTTTCTTGGTGTGCTGTGCTTTTTGTTGAAGGAAAAATAATAGGGTTATTTAGGTGGGAAATAGAGTCATGGGTCAAAAGAAGTTCAGCATCACATTAATAACTGGATCAATATAACTTTCTCTTAGCCTAGAAGCAGCAGTGCAAAGTAAGAAAAGGTTACAGGCTATTGTTTGTAGTAGTAAACAAAATGGCTTTTTCTTGCATAACTCCCTACTATATACAATAGGCTGTAACCTACACAAATAAACTTTAATTATTGACCTTGTTTCTTCTCCTTTCCTGCCTCCCATTATCCCTCAGCCTTTTCCAGTGTATGCTCAACTTGTTCATGTGTTCTTAGCAATACATAGTGACTTGCTTGTTGTAGGAAAAGTGACAGAAAAATAACACCTTCTCACAGTGCTGTGACAACCAGACTATTTTAAATTGTTTAATTAATTAGAGGAGTTTTCTTAGTTATTTTATTTGCATTTGAAATACATCTCAAACAGGTTGCTCAGGAATGAGTTGAGGAGATAAAGTTTTGTGCCATTGGGTTTTGCTGAATTTACATGTGTAGATATGTACACATGCACTATCTTTAATGTTCCAGTTCTACTTCTAATAACGGAGAAATAAAATCAAAGCTATCAGCTGGAGTTGTTGTCCTGCAAATTGAATTAAGTTGGTGCAACTTCAGCAAACTTCTTTTTTTTCCTCTTTAGCAATGTATAACCATCCATGTGGTTGAAATGCAGCCTGATTAGTTAATCACATAATGAACAGCAATACTTGCTGCAGTGAGCACCCACAGAGAGCCAGGCTCTCTCCTTTCTACTGTGCCAGACAGGACCAGGGGTCTGAGCAGGGTTACAGTTCCAGCTGTTCCCCTCTTCAGTCCTCCCAAGGTGGCTGGACCAGTTCAGCTCCTTGGGTTTTCTCAGCACAGCTGCTGGGGCAGCATCAGTTGGCTGCAGCAGTGATCTTGTTGGAAGTACTTCAAGTGAAGAAGATTTGTTTATGGACCTATTGCAAAAGTCAATTTTTAGCTAATAAAATAAATTGGAGACAGCAACTTTTAGCCAAAATAACTTCTACTTAAATTATGGTGTTTCTTGCCTCCTACAAACCCCTCCAGAAAAAAATACTGGAAAATACTTTTTAAAGGTTTAATTCAAAATGTATATATTTAGATGTTGTCAATACAGAGAAGAATTTACCAAAAAACTCACGATTTTGAAAACTTTTAAATCTAACTCTACTTAAGTGGTTGATTTTCCTTTACTTCTCCTGTTCCTCTCTGCAGAAAGGCTGAAAGGAAGCAAAAAGTGAAAAAACTTAAACTACATAGTTTTTGATGAAAATTCTTGAATTAAATATGCATGTATTTATAAAACCCTTTAATCGTAGTGCCCAATAACTAGCATTTTAAAAAGTGCAGAACATGCTCATATTAGTTTCCTAATAAACTTGTGTGCAAGCTACCCATCAATTTATCACAAAAATCTTGTTTATAAAAATGGCATCTAAAAAACATTACATAGTGCAAAATGATTTACCAAAAAAACAGCCCTAACAAAACTACCCCACTGAAAAACTAACAGGTTCCTATAATTGTAAATATCACAGTATTTAAAGAATTTCTGTTTGCTGGATTTTTTTGTTATGGATATTTGTAAATAAACAAAAAAATTCTAGACAAAAAAATTAAAAAGCAGTTGCACAGATTTTAAGTAGGAGTCTGAAATTTTGAATGTCATTGTACCATTACAACAGATGGAGTTGGTACATTTTCTTCTTAAAAATGTCTGGAGTCCAACTATGGCAGTATTTAAATAACAAAGCTCCCTTTTTTTCTTTTTTTCCTCCCTATTTTCACAATAGTCTATAATTAGACATGTGATTGTTATAGGATAAAAATCTAGCAGTTGATGTCAAAGTCCAGTTTAACCTAAGTGCATAGTGAAAAATATTTTCCAATAGTACCTCCATGATTTTTGTTAATATTTGAATTAGTGTTACTATGATGTAGTCTTTCATCTCCTTTGAAATATATGTATTAAAATAATACTGAAACTTGCAGATAGATTGCAGACTTATGTGCTTTAATTATCAGCAAAGGAAATCTTAAACTCTTTTTTGAAAATGTAAGAATTATGTAATGTAAAAGAATTCAGTTGTGTTCCAGTTAAAATCCATTTGCATTTTTATATTCCCAGCTAAGAAACTGCACTGGATTGCAAGTAACTGTCCAGAAATTAAATAAATATATTTAACAGTTTTGGAAATAGTTGTGAAAAATTTCAGTCTCTAATTACCACAGTAAGAAATTATTTTAAAAATAATTTCTTTCCCGCTTTGTTGCAAGTTAGCCCTTTACAGTAAATATAATTGCGCACACTCTAGCTTCTACTGTAAAGGTAGGAAAACACAGACTTTAACCAAAAGTAGCACATATGCTGTTGAAATTTCATAAGTGAGAAAACTGTAATTTCTCATGATGTCTAGCCTTCTCAAAAACGCTGTCTCAGGCTGGACTGTGAGTGGGCTCCTGGGTGCCTCAGTCAAGTCCAACACTGAGCTGCTGTGGTGCCTGAGTTTCTTCTCAAGTACTTGTATGTTCCTGAAGCTCCAGCAGAGCTTGGCTGGTAAAAGCCAAGCACTTGGATATCCCTCTCTGGGGGTGACTGGAGCATTTAAGACATTTACATCTTTCTTCTCTAGGTTATACTGATCATATCTCAGCTTAGTTTTTGTAGCCGTAGGGGGTTGTTTGGCCTGTTCTAGGACCTAAATTGTTTTCTGTCTTTTCCATCAGTGAGGATGTAATGAGGAAATAAGGCTAGGTAAAGGTAACTAGGTCCACATGTGTGGAAATAGAAGAAACTCACTGCATTGCAGTAGAAACTGAGCTGAGGAGGCTTATGAAGTTATAGAATAATCTGATTTGGAGTTATTTTAAAAGCCTCAAAGTGTATTCAAAGGCAAAAGTGCTAGTTAAACATTTCATATAATGCAATGCAGAGAAGCAAATGCAATTGTGCTATGAAGGCATCATGAGCTTGTATCCATTTCTCATCAGCCTAATCTACTGTGGTTCAGGTATAGACAGCCCTTTGCTCTGAGAGACATTTAGAAAGAACAATGCTTAAAAAATTCAGTAAGGGAAAAGTAGGATAAGGAAAAGAAACATAATAGGAAATTTTTGCCTATTGCCTTCATGAGTCTTGAACACCATCATGTCTCACAGCCACATTGGCCCCGCCTGCACATTGGATGCCTGCACATTGGCACATGTGGGGTTTCCTTCAGTTGGATACTTGTGGGTTTGTATATCTGATTCAGACAGGAGAACATCATGTTTCACATTCTCAGGTTGGGATAGTGGTTCCAAGACTTGGCCAGCTTCTACACGCCCAAAAGAAACCATCTAAACAATATTGTATGGATCCTTTCATTTGAATGCAGCACTTCACAAATGTAACAGACACAAAATAAGTGATAAAAATAGTATTCATGTTGTGAAAATCTGTGTAGGACCTTCATCTAGGTCATAAGTGAACTGTAGCATATAAAACAAACAGTACAGTAAAGCAGGTCACCAATAAGCAAAATATGCCTTTCTTGTAACAATTAGAAAATGATTGGCATAGCCATAAGATTACTGTGGTCAAAGGTGATTTTTGCTATTCCATCTGAGTTTGGTAAAAATTTGGTTCAAAATAAATCTACATTTTTGTGAGCAAAAGCAAGAGAGAAACAGCATATAAATTCCTTCCTAATGGAATATGCCTTTATATTATTTTTAGACTAGTGCAATCAACATAGAGGAATAGAGAGGCCTCCTGGGTCTAGTCCTCTGCTGTTGCAGTTAATCTCTTTCACTTAATCCTATTCAGATCTGTATTAAATTCCACATTCAAATGTGGTATGAATTGCTGTTACTAATGATGGGACCAGTAAAAGGTGATAAACTGGGTGAATGGGTAGCCGGTTGTCATAATTCCAAGTAAAATGTTGGACAGAGGGGAGAAAAAATGCCAACAAGAGAAAAGCATCTAATGAATTTGCTACAGAAAAACAAAACCCAGATGCTTCAGAAACCAGCATAAACTGCATAGGATAATAGGATAACTCAGTCTGGGAGCAACCTCAGGAGGTTCTGTACTCTGGTCTTTGGCTCAAAGAAGGGCCAGCTCTGAGGTCAGACAAGGCTTCTCAGGGCTTTGCCCAGCTGGATGTTGAACACCTCCTGAGATGGAGACTGAATGAACTCTCAGTCAACCTGCAGCACTGCTTGTCTGTCCCCATGGCAGAACAGTTGGAGGTGAACAGCAAAACAGGTATTTTGGCAATAGCTGAGAGGATAGCAGCTTGCCTGGATTTAAGGCATAGTTTCTGTTGTTTCATTGCTGCTTGGCTAAAACCATCTTGGGAATGTGCCTCAGTAATCTCACATCTGTTTTCCCAGTTCTAGACTCTCAGTCCTTTGAACTCAAGACTGAAGAGAGTAGATGTGCATATGCAGCTTTTATATTTGAGTTCTGTTTAAGCATATATTTTGTGAAACAGTAACGGTCTCTTCAGGAGGGAGTGCTAAATTCTTTTAATTATATGGAATAATATCTGCATTGTTCTTGAGGTGTATTATTCCTGTCACAGATTAGAGAATATTTTCACTTCTGTATTGCTTCTCTTTGAAAGAAACAGTTAATACCATTAATTTGTTCTTATTAGGGAAGTGGTTGCCCAAATGAAATTGGAAGTTATTGAATATGGGACACTTTACATCTAATTCTAGATACTCTCTGATCTTTACTAAAATCCAGAGTTAATTATTGCAGCAAAAAGCAAAATCCTCTAGAGATGAGGTAAGATTGGTTTATGGGCCATCATGAAGCACAGTGGGAGTCTTTTGTGGAAATTTTTTGTTTAAACTTTCTCTATTACCTTCTTTTGCATTGTGACCATGAGGGAAAAAAATGGTCTGTCATGATTTCTTTCCATGGCAACGCTGGGGAATTCTTTAAAAATGAGAGTTACAGCAAAGGTCATCTAGTCCAGCTCTTCCAGTCTAGATTTATTCCTTACTGCATAGAACATAGTGGTCTGAAAGTGTAATTTTATATGGTCTAGAGATGTAGATCTATACACTAATAAATCTCTCAGCTAAGAACATTTCCTAATTTCCTTTCACATTGCCATTCTGTTTTTTTCTGTTATTTATTTCATAGAATCATTGCTGATTGTATCCTGCTTTTATTACCTGATAGAGGACCATTGCATTTGTAGGTATTAGCATTGTTTGTACATCAGCAAGCTACATTACCTGTAGCTGATACAACCACAATAACACAGTTTTATTTTTTATTAATGTAGAATGATTTAGTTCCTCAGCTATTCCCCTTTGATAAAGAAGAGATTAAGTGCAGCACATTTTAGCAGAGAAGTTTGTCAGGTATTGCACAAGGGAGACTCAGCATGAGTTACCACTGCAATATGATGAGGAGGGTCACATCCAGGAAAACTTTGATCTAGGGCCTGACTTCCCTCCTTTCTGCACAAGGGAAAGGGAGATACCAGGACTTGAAAGCATTTAACCAAGGACACTGGCTGGCATGTGTCATAAAATTCGGCATTCCAAAAAACTTGTACTGAGTGGTAGAAATGTTTTTAGAATTAATGGAACACATATGCCTGTTTCAGAGTGCCATATTATCAGAATGCTTTGACAAAGAGCTCCATTGTTTCTGAACAATGGATTTTTTCCAAGTAGTGGTTTGGACTCCACAGGAGTCTCTGCCCCATTCCTCTGCCCCACTTACACAGTGGTGGCCCCTTGAGCCTGTTGCCAACACACAATATGGGAGATTGTATAGTTCCACCTGGGAGGAAAATGGCTCTTTGCAGCACTGCAGCTCCTGAACTGAAGCTGTTTTATTAGGTGTTTCTGTTTCACTGGAGAGAAGTGCTTGTTGCTTAGCACCTGATCCCTGAGTCAGCCAATCCATCTCTCTGCTACTGTGCTGTGGAGGAAAAAGCAACCTGGTATTTTCCATAAAGCAATAACTGCTTTTTGTCCACTTCTCAAGTATATCCCTTTGCTTTCAGATTAACCTAAGTAGATAGTATTCCCAACACTACAGAATTCTGACTTTAGAATGATGTCTAAAACTTCTTGTAAGCTGGTTTGCACCCATAAGGTCGCCATGGCTAGCTCAGAATTATAAAGACCTAATGTTATCTTTCCTCACCTTCTGCAAAGGGCTGCTTCATCTTATGCTTAGAGGAAATTTAACTGAATTCCAGCAAGTAATGAGACTTTTATCCTGGAATGAACTGTTCATTTTCTGCCTTAATTCATAAGGGCAGTGGAAGTGTTTGGTATGAATTTTAACAGAATGTATAATTCCTAATGTACAGAAACTCTTTCCTTTTCTCCCCCCTGAAAACTTCCCCTCTGTTGAAAGCCAGAAGGTGTTTCCTGTTTCTTTCACCAAATCATATTATGTCCAAGTGCTAGCAGAGAATAACTTGCAATAGTGTATCTTCCTGAAAGCAGAAATCTGTTTTCACAAAGCACTTACACCCTCTGCACTTTCTTCTGTCACACAGGCAGAGCAGTATGACAGAGATGTTGCTGAGGGGCAGGATCAGAAGTGTTGCTCACTCCTCCTGCAGAAGGAGGTGTGTCTGCTCGTTGCCATAAGCAAGCACCAAGGTGTTGTAGGGGGCATGGGACTTTCATTCTAGGCTGATGATTTTTCCTCTACACAGACTATGGGCTTGATGCAAGATGTTGTTAATGCTCTGGGGGTGACTTCTGTTGTACAGCAGTTTGTTTTCTTCTGGGAAGGTCCAAGATTGGCTCCATGTTGTGCCACAAACCACCTCTCTAATCCAGTAATAGATCAAGAATAAGTTTCTTAAATCTGCTTGGATAGTCTTGTTGTTTTAATGTTTAGATAAGCATACAAGAAAAATCTAACTTCCCTATGAATAACACAGAAATTTTCTAAGCAAAGCAAGATTTTGCTGGAGGAATTTGCAAGGTTTGATACCTGCTGGAGGGGCATAGCAACAGGGCACAAGTATCCATGAGGCTTCTCAAATGTTTTTGGGGTGACTTGTCTCAGACAACTGGGAAAGGACAAAAGACAATGGGCAAAAATGGAAATACAGGAAATTCCATCTAAACATCAGAAGAAAGATACTTTTACTGTGAATATGGTTCACCTGGAACAGGTTGCTCCTGTAAAACTCTATGGAGTTTATGGAGTCTCCATCTTGGAGATACTAAAAGCCCAACTGGATACAGCCCTGAACAGCCTTCTCTGCTTGAGTCTGCTTTGAGCAACAAGGCTGAATAAAATGATCTCCAGGGCTGACTTCCTGCCTCAGTAGTTTTGTGGTTTTTCTGACTGATCCATTCTCCTCAGTAAGAGGTTAAACTGGGAACTAATGGGGAGTAGAAATCAAAATATAGGGTTAAATGCTCTTCTGCAAATGGGTGCACTTGAAACACACAGTGATGGAGAGCAACTGATGCATCTTGGACTTCTGCCATTAAAGGATACATAGGTTTTGAATCCTCCCTTTCTCTCCTAGATTTCTTACTGTCAATAAAAAGTAGTGTGGGAGGTACCAAAATTATATGTTTCAAAGTAGATGTAGAGCAGAAGAATGATCTCAGAATAAATTATTCTGATGAACAGCACTTGTCTGGTTTAACTTTTTATTCTCATTTGCTTCAGGCAGCTATGACACTGCTGCAGTCCTTGTTATGTCAGTCAAAAAGACTGGGGGAATATGAGAACTCTCATTTAAAGTTAATGTTGTCCAGGAGTTTTACTGCTTCGGTATTTCAGTTAAAGAGCCCTGTGGCTTAATGGCTAAGTAGGAAAATCTTTCCCTGGTGGTATATTATTTCTCCAAATAGCTGGAAGATTTTAAAAATAATTTTATTTTTGCATTCATTATGTAACAACTTCACACAAAATATTTGAACTAGCTTCTGCAACTGCTAAGTTGTATCCAACTACTGTAACATTTGCCTTAGAGCCCGCCCTCAAATGATAAGAAAACATTTAGAAATGGGAGAATGAATAAGAATCCCTGAGCAGAAAAGCTGTGCTTGCTCTCACATTTCAGACAATAGTAGTTCTGCCCGTAGCTAGCCTATTCTTCTTGGATAAGCAGATATAGGAGCAGGTGTATGAAAAGAATAGACATCTTTGATATTATCAACCCTTGCAGACTGTGATGAGGAGACTATCCTGCACAGCTCATATAGCCATTGCTCACCTCAGAGGCAGATAAAAAGCTGGCAGCTTCAAAATCTCAGCCTACCTTTTTTACAGTAAAAAACTCTTAAGGCACATACATACTGTTTCTTTCTCCTTGTGGTATTAACAAAATGCAAGAATGAAAATCTGCTGCTGGTTGGCAGGAGGTTTCAGACTTTCTGATCTGACAGGTCTTCCCTCATCACATCTTTGTAACAGTCCTTGAAAACTTTCCACAAACATCCGCAAAAATAATTAGTACTGTCTGCTATAAGGTCATAATGGAGACTAAACAAGATGGTAAACAAAAAAAGATTTTGGCAAAATTCTGTGTTGTGAGTACCCTTAAGCATGAGATGTTAATACTGATGTCGAGTGTGACATATCTAAGTAAGTTTTTATTTTCCCCCTTTACAATCTTTTTAGCTCTGAAATTTTGGATCCCAACATACCCAAATGCAGAGGAATGTATATGTGGTATATCAAAACTGTGAAAATAGAACATTGCCAGTGTTCTCAAAGCACTGAGAACTATCTCTCAAAGTGAGAGATCAATGATATAATTGGCAGAACCAGCTTTCATTTTTTTCCCAGATACTGGCTTTTCCATCTGTAGCAGAAAGTTCCAGTAATCAGATGTGTTACAAGCTACCCTGCTGAAACTAGAAAAAGCTATCTTACAGTGACAGAGGGAAACTGCCTGCCTGTAAACAGTTCCTCAGTGTCTAAACTTGCAGCTTGAGAAAAATTGGATTTGACCCGAGCTCTAAATAAAGCTATAAAGATATGTGCCATTTTCCCTTCCAATCAGACTGAGCTCAAATTTCAGCAGAAGAATTGAATATTATTTTTTCCATAACCTGTTTTTTTCTTCCAGCTTTTTTTAAAATGATTGAGTGAAAATCTCTGAAGAATAGTGGAGAAACAAAAAAGCCCTTGAATGAGAATTTTAGAAGCTGTCCAATTTAGTACTAGTTGCTATGACCAGTCTATTCCTTCAGAGAATCTTCAGTTGTGGTCTTTTTTTGGTGGACCTACAAATTCTTTAACCATGAAGAAGTTTATATAACTATTAGAATATATTTATTTTTTGGATATGGGTGTTATATTCTGTTGGTCACACCTATCTAATTTGTATTAGATCTTAGAGAAGCTCTAAGGAATAGCTTGACCTCAAATCTTTAGACATGTTCCTCAGACTCTTGAAGTTTGTCAAAATAACAATTCTTCTCAAATGTATCATTTTGATAACCAGTCTATTTTTTTCTACTTTCTTTGGAACTATCAACTGGAATAGAAGTTTTCTAACTTTCATCATAACAGTTTGATCAAACATTGTCCTCTCCTGATAGCAGTTTTATTTATTATTGAAAGATGAGTTTATTAAGTTTCCTATTTGGCATAAAACAAATAAATTAATTGAAACTTAATTTCACACTTTCATTTAAATACATTTTTCCAAATAGAGAGCTATGAGATTACTATAAAGTAAGTTAATAATAAATACATTTTCAGGCTTCTGAATATTAATGACTAACTTTCAATCTTGTTTCCCTTCAGAGGAAAATAGAGCAGTCACAGGACTAACCAATAGTAAATACTTTCTTTGAGGAGAGAAACTCTGAGAATGAGACAAAAATATGATAGTCTCAATTCTTGAAAATATTGTGTTAGACATACAAAGATGCTGTTTTGGGATTGTGTGCATGCAGATAGTATTGATTATACCATCTATATGATATTATTTTTTTGCTAAAGAGCAAGTACAATTACAGGCCAGTGGATCTCTTTGGTTGGTATGAGCCTCCACCTACAAGTTTTTTACAATGTAGCTGCATTGCTGTGCTATAATCCTTGAAGGCTTGCCCTGGGGCAGGTTGCTCTTTACAGGTGTGCAGTCTGCTGGCCTTTTGGAACTCTGTCAATCATTTTAAAGACTCTTAAAGTAAATACAACCCACACAGGAAGTCTAGAAATGAACAGTTGCGGGAAGAGAGGAACTGTTATGGCTCTTCCCTGCACAATGAAATCTCCATTGGCTCATGGAATTTGCAGCTAAGACATTAGAAAGGTAGGGCTAGAGGCATGCTAGAACCTTTGTAATAAAAACCAAACAGACAAAAAACCAAAACAGCAAACTAGAAACCTAGAAAAAACCCTTTAATAAATAGTATTTTATTCCGCTTAAAATACATCCTTTGAGGATATACTACAATCCTACTAGTACAATCCTTTGAGGCTGCTAATAGGAAAGGCAGACATATATATGTTAAAAGTTTCTTTGATATTCTCCTTAGAGATGCATTTGTCAAAGGGCTTAGTCTAGGTGTATTATTAAATAGAACAAGCTCAAAGATCACATAGTACAGGAGAAAATCACTGTGTCTAAAAAACTCACAAGTCTCAGTGTGTTCAAAGGGGTTTTGATATATGTTAAACATCAAGTGACACCTTGCTTTTGGGTAATGGGAAGTTTTTTCTAGTTGTATTTTGGATGACTGGAAAGCATATAATTCAGAATATGATTAAACAGTTTCAAATTTTCTTCAGGAGTGCCAGTTTTCACTTATCTTAGGGTACTCATCTATCTAATCTTTTCAGTGTCCGTCTTATTTCTAGTTTACTGTTATTTTGAGTTACTAACAGCTTTCTTTAATATGGAATGCTGCTTTCTATTTCATTTCATGCTTGTTCTCAGAATTAGTAGAAGAGATGGATTCTTGGAAACTGGGACATGTTTATGAAAGCAGTTACTCAAAGCTCGCAGTGTATCAGAATCAAAATGCAGTGAACATACATTGAATCTGGCTTTGTGGGAAAATGATTAAACAGTATCTTATAGCAAGTTTGCATTAGTACAACTGAACTTCATGCTTTGGTGTAAAATCCATATTTTTGGGTTCTAATTTAGAAGTAGTAGTTATATTATTTCCATATTTGTCACATCACAAAATTAAGCCGTAAAAGGGGAAACATTATGGTGGCCAACATAGGACAGATTGCTTAAAGAAGCTCGGGAATCTGTCTCTTTGGAGAAAGTTTGTCTACACTAGAGATAACCCAGAAGAACAGGATCCAGTGTTGGCTTCAAAGCAAGCCTTGCTCTGATCAGGAGGAAGGACATGATCTCCTGACACCACTGAGAAAACAGCACTAAGCCTTATCTTACAACTGGTTAGAGGCTTCAGTGAGTTCCTAAAAAAGCAACAAAAGAAGCATGTTTAGATTTCATCCTTACTTTTTTCTTTTTGTTGTTGTGTTGTTTTCTAATTACATATTTTATATTACATATCCATTTTCTGAGTTAAGAAAAAAAGTGGTGCTGTTTTTTGCAAAGGGTCAACTAACTTGAAGCCTGAAATTTATGTAAAATAGTCTAAAGTGTTCGTTAAAATCACTGCAGTTGAAATAGTTCCCAGGAACTTTGCTCAGTGTAGAATTTGTCCTTAATTATTTAATTCAATGAGCTAATTTAGAATAATAACTGAATTTAATAAAACCTTTCTATTTTGCAATATAACATAATGTATGGAAAAATTGTTAGACATGTAAATTACATGCTTTCTTCCTATTAAAAACTGATACCCCTTCATTACCCTTTCTTCCCAAAAACTGACTCAGAAGTTAAGAGGTGTGAACTGAGGTTTGCAGGTTCAATTTACAGACAAAACATCTAAAGAGAAGGCTTTTCATGTTGTTCTCACCTGCTCTCAGAATCGCTTGGGAGAAAATGGAGCAGAGATTTTCCTTTTCTGTTTTGACACTGTGAAAATAATAGTGCAGAAAAGTCAAACAGCAGAATGAAATTGTCTGAGTTGTGAACTGAGAAGTGCTAAAGTTTTGGATTTCTATTGAGTATGTGTGTGTATTTTTCTTCTACTTTGAATTAAGTAATATTTTCAGAGGGAGTTATTTACACACTTCTGCTCAGCCACTCTGTAATTCCTGGATCATTAAGATCTCTTTTAGTCCTTTGCAGGTTGAAATATTTCATGTGATGTAACTGGGATGGTGTTGCTGTCTTGGTTTGTTGAGAGCTAGTGCTGATTTAATTGGTACCAGTAGCAGAAGAAAAAAGGACAAGAGCTAAGGATTGAAAATGAGTGGGATCCTTTCTTCCTTCCCAGTGGAGGTTTACTTTGACCCTCTGAGGTAGCAATATAGTGGAGTAGTTTTTGTCAGATATGGTCTCTGAGGGATCAGCACACCTAGCAAGTCAGTTAAATTTTTTAATTACACTTAATTATTGTCTTGCTGGTAATTTTTCCCCATGGGCATGTTAGTTTTTGCTGCATGAAAATCTCTCAACAGTGAGGCATGAGATCCCTTTGAAGCTGAGTCTGCTGCACGTGAGCTCATGGATGTGGGAAGCAAGGGGGAGAAAATTAGAATGGAGTCATTAGGTTGGAAAAGAACTCCAAGATTACTGAGTCCAACATTTCACCAAACAATATAATGTCAATTAAGCTGTAGCACTAAGTGCCATGTGCAAAACCAAAGCTGCTCTCTGAATTGAACCTAGTCTTATAAACTAGGCTGAAGGTTTGTCTTACCTACTAGGAGCAGGGTTTGGGATTGCAGAGCTGTCAGTGCTTTTGCTTAGATTTATTTTTACCAAGCAGTACAAAAGTATTGATTTCTGTATTGATTCCTGGCAAGCTGAAATAGGAAATTTTAATACTCAGACACTCTAATGTAGCCTTTTCTTAGTTTTAACACGGATAGATTTGTCTGCCTTCCTAGAAAACTAAAATTCAAAACAAGTGAAATCACATCTTTAAATTTTGGCTGATTAATTACAGAATTATTTTTTTTTTAGTTCACTGGGGATTGTGCTTATCTGAGTCCAAGTTTTTAAACAGAAATGGTTATTAAATGTGTTGGTATTGATTGATATTAATAATAAGCTAAGATCTTAAATAAAGGAGAAGTTTCCATCCTGCGTCATTGTCAAGGTAGTGGGTTAATTTGTGGGAATGGATCAGCTGAAGAGAAATATTTCCACTTAGAACCTGGTGAAAAGGTTCAGACTAGTTCCACTAGTTCAGACTTTTTATTTGGGAGACTTCTTCCCAGTTGTGATTTAGCAGACTTTACTGATGTCTTTCAGAATACTAGGCCTGGTTCTGAGAAAATTGTCTGATGGTCTAGTGACTATTGCAGGAATACTTACACACCTGCATTAGGCAGTGTGTTATTTTGCATAATTACATATAGACGTCAAGAATGCTTGATTTAGTGTATAAATTAGAAATACATGGGCTGTGTAGCTTCATTATCATAGTAAACACAGAGAAATTCCTTCTTTATAAACAGAAAAAGAGGAGAGTGACCATTTTGGACAGAAACTACAGTTGGTTTGGCAACCTAACTGGTGATTTGTTTTGAGATGTTTCACAGTGTGCTTTTCTATACAATCTTATGGACAGGTGAACTAAAATTACCTTTTTCTTAGGCCTACAAGTCTCTTGGCTGGTGTTACCTGATATGACTTCACATAACTCCTCTTTTATTAGAAGTATGTGGTTGAATATAAACATTGTATATTCACTTGTTCGTTTTGATTTTCTTGTAGACATTTCAGCAGTCTTCTCTACAGCAGAAAAGTAAAAAGAAGAACAAAGGTAAAAAATAAATTTGTTTTTATATATGGGTAGGAAGGGAATTGCCAAGATTAATTTTACGGTATTGCAGTATGTGAGGAGCTCTAACTTGCTAGCTCCAATAAAATGTTCAGTTCAGTTGATCATGTTGAGAATGTATTAGTCCATTACTGATGTCTCATAGTTTCCTAATTCTCCTCTACCTTCATGTATCTGCTTTTATCTTTTTTTTTGAATACTTAGACTCTAGCCTCTTTGGGGCCAGGGTTGGTTTTTCCAGCTGTGTTCAGGTAATGCCTCACTGCAGCACTTGCTCATTACCTACGCTCTCAGGTAATTTATATCATAGTAAATTTTCCTTCTTTGATTTTGAAGTACAAAGGCCTTAGGAACTGTTTAGTTTCAAAAAGAGCTGCAAAGAGAGGTTTGTGAACACCTGTGAAGTACTTAAATAGTTGTATTTGGCAACCAAGTGGGAAGTACATGAATTTATATGTGTTTATTCTAATGTGAAATATCAATCCAATGAAAATTACAAATAATAATTTTTCTTATTTTTAAATATCTTGCCTTTCTTCTGTCTTGCCTTTCTATGTTGCTTTTTTTTTTTTTTTGTCTTATCCGTAGAATATGAGCTATGAGATGCTGAATGTGGTTTGGTTTGATTTGCATTGGCTTTTAACTTATGGTGGTCTTCATAAGCTTTGTTTTGTGGTCAAAATAGAATGCTTGTAATAATTTTTCATGGCAATTTGAGGTTGAAATTTTCAATTAATTTTCTTAAACAGATATATAGTGCCTTCTGACTAGCTATCTTGTTGATTTAGTGGACAAATCAAATGCTTTCACATCACCTCATTGTCATTTTCAGCTCCTATTCCTGGTAAAAGCAAAAGACGGATCTCATGTAAAGATCTTGGTCGAGGGGACTGTGAAGGCTGGCTTTGGAAAAAGAAAGATGCCAAGAGTTATTTCTCCCAAAAATGGAAAAAGTACTGGTTTGTCCTGAAGGACACATCTCTGTATTGGTATATCAATGAAGAGGTAAACATCTGTACTCATGGTCTCAATGAATACTTTGTGTGCTATACTCATGATCTAGAAGGATAACAATGCTTTCAGTACTTATAGATGCTCATTTACTTTATTCACCCAAATAATCGTAACGAAATTATTATTAACTGCCTGAAAAAATTACCATGAGGGTTTTGAGATATTTGTTCCTTCCAATGCACCTTTTACTACATGGAGAAATAACACGGTTTTCTGTGTCTTCATGACACCAGTTTAGAATAAATTTATCCTCAAACCCTTGAAAGCGAAAAGGTAATTACTTAATCCTGTCATTCAAGCTTAGTCACGGAAGTGTAAACTTTAATGTTGTGCTGCCTAGTGTTCCTTGTTTATCTCTGCTAGGCAATTAAGGAAGATAGCTCTGTTTTCTCTGTTCTGTTCTCCTGTTGTTTCTCTTTGTAGTTTTTTATATAATTTCAGTGCTCATATATGCTGAACTTAAAACCACAGGAGCATCCCAGCTGAATTGTGTACAGCTTTGATTATGCAACATTTTTTGCATTAGTACATATTTATTATATCAGCTTTAGCTGCAAAGCTTTTTGCCAGTGTTAGGATACCTTGATTTTTAATCCTATTAGACTGATTAGTAAGTATGCTGAGATAAAACCATTGTTAACATCTGCATGCACTCTGCCCTGGACCTGTTTTTTTAATCACAGCAAGCATTTGTACATTTGCAAAGTAATCCCCAACTTCCCCCTGAGTAAACAGAAAGCAAGTTGTTCCATGGCCAGAGTTCTTGAAGCCTGTTTTCTCAGACTCATTCCATTTGTGCCTTGATCCCAGCTTCAGATCAGTAACCCTAACTCCCTCCTCTCCATTCTCCCTCTCTTGGCTACCACAAGGTTTTCATCAGGGCAGTAATTGATACCTACAAGTGCAGGTAGTGGTCAGCAGCCGGGTCCCAGGAGCAGCTGGAACCTCTTGAGTTGTGCCATCCTTTCCTAGTGCTGAGGGCAGTGCTCTCAGCACCTCTGTCTCTCCCAAGATTTCCCCAAGATTTTCTGAGTTCTAGTTATTTTTGAGACCTCAGCTCCCTCAGCACAGTGTCTGTCCTCACCAGTGGCCTCAAAGGCTGGTAGGGGGTGACTCAGTGGCAGGTGCACAGACAAGCCGACACTGCTTTTGCCAAAACTCTGTTTCTCTAGGCAACCATTCAAAAAAGAAATAGCTAGATTATTCTAAACACTGTCTTTTTGATTTTAAAATACCTGCTAATGCAGAACCAGTTACAACCCTTCCACATAATGGCTCCAGTTTTATATGCTGATTTGTGCCTTTTACTTATTTTTAAGAAGGCATATGGACTGCATATGTGGTGTAAATAACCACTTAAACTCTTAAGAAAATATGTATATTCATGGAATTCCTTCACATGCATTTGTGTGTGTTTCCAGCTTAATTTCTATGATCCTGTATTAATTTTGCATGCAAAGTTATGAGCAGTTAAATAAGGGAGTCTGTGTTATTGATGTAATACTAGCTTAATGTAAATAATGCTTTCAAACTGTGAAAAGTCAAGGGAGATTGCATAGCTGATAAAAAAAACTGTGTAAATCTTCAGAGGAGAGGGTAGGAAGGTCAAATATATTCTGAGTGTTGTAGAGAGATGAAAGTAGCTGAAGAGATATCATGCCTCTTAGCTGTGATACATAAAAATTATAAACAACTCCCATTGAAATTGCTTTTTTTCTCTGTTTCTTCCACTAGGCTGCATTTCTCCTTACTAATTAGTCCATTTCCCCCAAAAATTAACTAATTACAATAACTAATTGACTCAGTACATTTGGTCATTTTGTATATTTTCAAATGTTGGTTCAGCTGTGAAATTATTTCAGAAAACTTGGTATTTAAAATTGTATTTTTCACCATTTCTGCAAAAGTCTCAGTGACTTCTGTGGGGGGTTTGCCAGAGCAGAGCAGACATTAGTATTCCTTTTGTAAGAAGCAGGCAAGTGAAAATATTTGTAAGTTTTCAGCATGATGGGGTTTTTTCCTGACACTTTAGGTACAGTAATATCTGGAACTATCTTTGCAGGATGAAAAAGCAGAAGGATTCATCAGTCTACCTGAATTTAAAATTGACAGAGCCAGTGAATGCCGCAAGAAATAGTAAGCATGCTTAAAAATAATGCAATGGTACAATAAATAAGGGGCAAACAGAGGACAAAGTTTTCCCTTAAAACAGGGAGATAATGGACTTTGTTGCAATTGTCATGAGGTTGTGTCACAGAATAAGCTCATACAGAAAAAGCAAATTAATTTTTGTGTTGTGTGCACCATCTTGCCCAAAGAAGGCTATTTTTTCACTTCACCATGAACCACAGTACTTGACTAGACCAAAATTAATTATGAGCAAGAAAACTGCTTGGCTACTTCTGTCCCTTAATTTTCCTAGTTCTCCTTTCTTTTTTTTTTTTCTCTTTCTGTTTGGGGTTGCTGTTTTTTTATTTGTTGGGGATTGGAGAGTGTTTGCTTTATATTCAATAAAGAGCTTAAGCATTATACAAAGACCATCCAAATAAGAAAGTCCCTAAGTTCATGGCCAGGCATCAATATTTAATGTAACTCCAAATTGGTTAGCATCATCTCAAACTTTGATGAGGCATTATTTCAGTCCTGAAGCAGAGTGTAAAAAAAAAAAAAAAGTATGACAGTGATTTGTTGTATTTTTGTTATATGATCTAAAGATCTCAAAGAACGTTTCTTCTCACCTGTTCATGCTGCTATCCAGATTTGTGCCATTGCACAAATCCATTTATTATTTAGATGAATTCAAGCTTACGTAGCAATGCGACAGGTGCATGCTCCCACAGAGATATTTTTAAAGTCATTATTGTTCAAAATTTTTTTGCCTCGCCTTCTAATGATTTGTACAGTTTTTTAAACAGCATTGGGATTGCTGAAATTTGTGCAAAACATTTTCAAATATAAAATAGTATGATTTGTAATTTGTAGAACCTACAGTTCTACAGAAAGCACCAAGCTTGTATCAGTTGATCTGTATCTCTCTTCAGGATGAACTGTACACTTCAAGGTGATCTCAAAGGGCAGAAGATTAAACTTGTATTTAAAAAAAATATATTTACATTAGCTTGAGCCTGTTGTCTTGTGTCCTTGGGCCACATGGCTAAAGTGTTTAATTGTTTCTTTTTGATTGGGGCAGCAGCATAAAGTCAGCTCATTTTTCAGAACTGCACCCTGCTTATATTGTTTTGGTTTGGTTTTACTTGATTTAGTGTCTACTGAATAGCAGCACATAAAATTTGGTTATTAAGATTCTTTGCTTGAGCGGGAGATAAAGGGAAAAAACCCTCTAAGAATCCAGATGACAGATGCTGTAACAGTTTTAAGAAGTCCAGTTTTAGGTCTCGGTAACTTGATGATGTCTTTCTAAACTGAGCAGATGTCTCTACATCTGCTTTGACTTGCGTAACACTGTTACGCTGTCATGTGTTAGAGGAATCTGTTTAGTCTCAATGTTGCGTTGCCTTCTCTAGCAGTAACTTTCCTGTTATCCATTTCATTTGCCTGATTTCTAAAACATAGATGTGTGCACGTCTGTGTGCACACAGACACATATATGGAGAACTGCAAGCATGATAAGCATGAAGAACATCATTGCCATTTTTTTGCGACACGATTAGAGAGTGAGAATTATTATATTACATTATATAGATGTGTGTGCATATGTATATATATATTTATAAAATCCATTATGTCTCTGAAAAATGGTGATGATGCTTGTGATGTATCATGTTTGCAGTTTTCCCTATTTTCTTTGAGACTTACATTTTTTGTTCTTAAGAGACACCTTTAGATTATTCTCAAAATTATTCTTCTCTACTGTAAATTATTCATTATTTTAAATGCATTTGCTGGGTCGTCAGGTACTTCACCATAAATCTTTATCCAACATAGTTAAAAGATTCTTTCTAGCAATTTATTTCATATTATATATGAAATGCAGTAATTCCCTCAGCCCAGTCATGTTGATTACTTGGTGTAAAGGAAAAATGAGATGTAATTGCCCATTGCTTAGGACCTCATGAACACACTGTTGATTTATGACAGCTTTTCAGAAGTCAATCAGTGCATCACATTTTCCTGCTTGAAATGCAGTCACTAGAGCTAAAGGTAATGTCAAAGTCATTGGGACATGAGAAATCACAAGGATTGAGAATTTTGCTGTTGTATTGAATTAATTGTTTAGTCAGTTTTCTGTTCAGAAAAAATTGACAGCTGTATGTATATCAGCAAAATTACCTGATACATACAATTTGATCCTTAACTGATGAACTTTATTCACATACAGTACACTGCAGGTGATGGTTGAACAATTATTTATGCATATATTAATCAAGGATTATTTGGAAGGGTAGTTGAAGAGCACTTTACTTGGTGAAACCTGGCACAATCCTAAAAGTTGTATGTTCATATACTGTTTGGGGGCATACAGCAAATCAGAAATGTGAAATTCATCTCATTCCTTGGTGGCCATGTGATCTTACATTTCAGAAAAAAAATAGTTGTGCCATTACATTTCTTAATTATGTTTTTCCTCTACAGTGCATTCAAAGCCTGCCATCCTAAGATCAAAAGTTTTTATTTTGCTGCTGAACATCTAGATGATATGAACAGGTAAGGAAATCTAGCAAAGTTCAAGGACCCATTCCTTAAATGTGACACTTCTTGAAGCTACTGATAACACAGGTATAATAAATTACTTGTCAGTCTAAAATTATAAGTTCAATTGGTGAGAAAAGAGGTGCAAAGTAACATTGCTTCTGACTGGCTTCGTATGTTAATTATTCAATTCATGCAAAAATTACCTCTTTTTTGATACAAAGGTTTGAAATCTTTAGAAATGATTCCATGTTTCTAAAAAAAAGAAATACAGTGTGTGAAACAACATCCAAACACAATTTCAGAATTCCAAGTTTCTGGAATTGGGGTTATGGCACCTGCAAAGGTGAGGTATCTCCAACTCTGCTTCCTTACATACTCCCAAACACATGTGATGCTTCCTCTGGGAGTCCTTCTGTTTCTTGCCCTGGAGGGAATAAGAAGTTGGAGAAAGATTTAAAGCAGTCACTTTTTTTTATGCCAGTCTTGAAAAAGGAGTGGGGGTTGCAAGTAATGAATTTTGCAGATTCTCTCTACTTCCATGAATTTTGAAGTGAAATTTTGGTTGTATTAGATTTGATAATGAAAATTTCAACACTTCAAAAAAGAACAAGGACCTAAGTCTTACTTCTTTGAGTATTAAATTTTACTGTATCTATTCTTGGCCACTTGTGCAATTTTTAGAAAAACGATTGAGACTTCAGCACAAAATAAACACAATTCCTCTTAATTCATTTGAATGGTAAATTAGAACATGAATCCCATGTTTATTCAAATATTAGGGGGTTTATTTCATTTATTTTCACAATATAAACTGAAATTAATTCAGTTCAAAATAATATGCCATTTTCATCAAATGACAGAGGACACAAACAAAAATCTGTTATTGCAACCTGAGAATTGTTGTATCTAAGATAATGTCTGTTGATATCCTTGCTGACCACAGTTGTTTAAATGCAGAGGAAAAAGGAGCTAAAACAGAATCAATAAAACTTAGAAAGTCCCATAATCATGGTTTAATCTCTCCTGTGTGTACTAGATTCAACTACCTGGCAGAGCACCTTCGGGGTACTGCCAGTTATTTACTGATAATATTTGGCTGGAAAAGCCAAATATGTGAGCACTATACTGTGCTTGCCTTCATTTAGAAATAGTTGTCTGTTAACATTTTTTCAGAAGTGTGCATGACTGAGGCTCACTTCAAAAGCCTTTTCTGTTAGAAAACTTAAAACCTTTTTATTTGTTTGTGAAATTTTAGACTTGCTTTTCCTTGATAATTCTGTCAAGCCAGTCACTCAAAATGCAGTTTGCTGCATAGCAAAGACAAGAATGGCATGGTCTATATACAACATCTCCTGAACAAAAGCAGTAGCTAAATAATTTCTGTCAGCAGGTCCTCACTCAGTATAACAAGGCACCCTCTTTTTAAGGATAGAAATTTCTATATTTGCTGAATAAAGAGAAAGCAGCAGCAAATACCCAGCAGTATTTTAAAATATATTACACAGTGTAAAACCCAGGAATTAAAATATTTAATCTTCCCACCTCAGATAGTCTTTTTATCATATTTTGAAATTAGTGTTTATTAATTCCTTTAGAATGAGCTTGACAGAATTTTGATCTGAGTCATACACATGTAAATTCAAACTCTGTCAAGGTCTATGGAGTTACTTGAAACTCTTACATTTGAGTTGCTGTCAGAGTCTCACCCAAGAATTTTTTCTCTTTGTTTAATGTTTTAGAAAAATTAGTTCACTTTCACAAATATCAGTTAACTCAATAGATTCGAAAAAAGTGACTGAAAAAATATTTCAAGTGCAGGGATAATGAAATACTTCCTGTCTTAAAGTATTTTGACATCTCGATGAAATAAAACACAGAATGAAATTATGAAGTTAAATTAATATTCTTTTGATCATTTTATATACTTTTTTTGTTAAGTTTCTGACATAGATTCTAGTTTTGTATCAGTCATTTCAGTTTTGTTTATACTTGAAGCATAAGAAACAACAGTAGAAAACTGCTAATACACAGAATGACTGAAAGTTCAAAATGGTTCAATTCCTTCATCCCTTGTATAAAATGATTCAGTAGTTTATATTAAAAAAAATTGCCAGCTATGGAGTTTTTGTTTGTGTGTATCTACTCACATAAAATGGGTATTTTAATCTCAGGTAACTCTGTCACCATTTAAATTTTCTTACTACTTTTATGACTGTGCCACACCATCATGCTGGTAAGGAGTCTGGGGAGCTATAATCACTGAACTTTATTGCTGTGGCATCTGTTTTAGTCCATATGGTCATGCCAGTAAAATGTTCTTTTTACCTATTAGCATGCTTTTTCCATGTAAGAAGGAGGACAGACTGTCCTTTATAGATGCAAAGTACTATTTTCTAGTGTTAAGTGTATGGTATGGTCATGGAAATATGTTGCTTGGAAATTCATCTTTATTCTCTTCACTCTGGTTAAACTGCATTCAGGTACTCACAGACACTAAGGTATCCATACTCCCATACAGCAGTTCATCCTATAGCCTTGAGTTTTATGATAAATGAAAATTTGACACCCTACTTTTAGTAAAAGTATTGCATCTACTTGAATGTGAGATAAGATAGAGAAATGTTTCCTACTTGTCTGTGAGAGTACTGTGAATCCTTCCTTACAGAAATTGCAAGTCTGCAGAAAGTCAGGGGGTTTTAATCCTGTTCTATGTGTCATAAAACTGTTTTAATTAAAAACTGACAAGAAATTAATATGCCATATTAAGAACATCTGAATGACTACTGCAGTGACACTGTATTTATTATCATACCTAGAAAACAAATCTTATAATTCTCAAAAGGAAATTGAAGCTGCATTTGCTGTAAAGAAGCAATATTTTCTTGGTGTCTTGCCCTCCAAAGGTTACAGTGCCTGCCAGGACACACACACTGAAGGGAAGAAAGATACAAATCTTCCCGTGTCCTAGGGCTTTGTATCTATTAATATGCACATTAAGAAACATTTGTGTAGCTGTATGATGGAACTTTTGTCCCCGGTGCATTGTAATCCAGGCATGTATTACTCCTCTTCCATTCTGCAGATCTTTACATTTCCCTGTTGATACAAGTCCAGCGTGTTGGATTTCTCATACAATTCTAACTTCAATGAACCAGAACTCTGGCTGTGCTTTACTCAAATAATATTAATTCTCTAACCATATCTAAAGAAGCTTTAACAGCCACATATCAGAAAATACGCAGAAGTCAATACCATTCCTTTAGTTTCCAGACTGGCAACCTCAAAAGCTGTGGTTGTTCACAGTTTACAACCACATCAGTACCTTCTGGTTCACCCCACAGGCACTGCAGTCATAGTCCAAACCTCAACACTCCTGCAGAAATTCATTAAAGGTAAAGTCAGTCTTCTCTCGAGAGAGAGTGGGAGAATGGTACACATTTCCTGGGCTCTCATTAGATTGTACTTTTCTGGAAACAGTCATCTGTCTGCATCTGTAAGCAGCATCAGTTGACTGTCAATTAAGTGTTCATTAATTTAATTGGTTACCTCACTAATAAACACACTTACCAGGAAATGTTATCTCATGTTTAGGACAGAATGAAGGACAGGAGAACCTTTATAGCTGTGTTGTCTAATGCTTTGTGATCATCAGCCCTACTCAATGGGGTTCATAGGTGGCTGTTCCCTACTGGCAGTGCAGGTGAGGATGCTAAACCAGAAGTTGAACTGGGAACATGAAATCCTGAATAGGTGAGAGGCAAGCAAAGTACCATCCACACTGTCTGCCATGCCATTTGACAGAACAGATGCTTGTCATCTTGTGCTGCTTGTACCCTTCTGACACAGACAGGTTTGTGGCCTTTGCTGGTCCCTCTGCAGCACGGGGCTGGAGTGCTTTGGTTTGCTGCCTCTGTGCCTCTGATTGAGCTGGCTCAGCTGGCAGCTGAGCTTTATTCCCCAAAGGAGGTCTTCACATATCAAGAATTTAAGCCTAAAAGATAGCTTTGTAGTGGGTCATCTTTTGGCTTTGAAGATGTAAAATCATTGTCTGAGATGACGTTTGTTGGATTCCTGTTCCTTTGTGCTGCTTGTTTTTACAACTGTATGGCACTTCCTAACAATTACAAGTCAAATTTTAAGTATCTTCTTCAGCTTCCCTATTCTTCTGGCAGAAATTGAGATTGTGTGGTAACATGAAGTATTCTGCAGTCATTTTAGGACTAAATCTCTAGCTTTCTTCCCAATGTACAGTGCTTTAAAAGCATGGTTTACAGATCAGAAATGTGGTCACTGTTCATGGAAGGACAGTTACAGTGGAAAACATCCCTGCCCGTGCCAGGGGAATTTGTAACTAGAAGATTGTTAAGATCCTTCCAGCCTAATGCATTCTATAGTTCTCTGACTCCATGATGACAGGAGTTAATTTCTAGGAAAGCAAGAGTATTTTATGATCTGATGCTTGTCCTGCACTGCAGTGTCTTGTAGACAGGCATGCAGGAGTCATTACAAAGGTGTGTCCTCTGCTGAGACAAACATCCTATTTCTGTGCATGCAGTGTGCAAACAAAACCCATCAGGCACAGGTTTCTGAAATGGGGTTTCCCATTCTTGAAGAAAACGCAAACCTGACTGGAGTTGTCTTTCTGTATACCCTAGCAGTTAAATTGCAAGCCAGTAGGTTGGCAAACCAGGCCTGTCAAATCCTGACTATGGGATGACTGGAGCAAGTAATTCCAGGTTTACCATGGAATGGACAGCACGGGAGATTGCCGTGGTGGTTTAAAGCCTCGTTGATGAAGGACCTGATTCAGTGTAAGCATTTGGCTAAAGAATACACTGAGAGCCCCATGGGGGAAGAGCACAGGTTGAAACTGCCCTGCTACAGACAGTTCAGTGTATGCTTGGCAATGACAGCCCTACTAGAGGACAGCAGCAATAGCTCATTTGCTTTTTGGTTTGGGTTTTTTGGGTTGTTTTTTTTTTGTGTTTGGGTGCTGGGGGTTTTTGTATTGTTTTGTTTGGGTTGTTTTCTTTTTAATTTGTGCAGTTTATGGAAGCACTTTTTCAAGGCTAAATTGAGATTAAAGCCTTAGATGTGAATTGCATTGAAGTAACTGTCTTTCTCCCTGCACTTCTCTGACACAAAAACAAAAGTGAATTCTGTTATGCCTCCTTCTCTTTGTACATGGCACTGTAGGTAAGCTCTAAAACATAATGGCATAATTAAAACACAATGTCTGTTTGAGAGTGAACCTGTTCTTTTTACTTTTTTTACTGCTGTTTTCTGCTCTGTTCCTCTGCTAAGTTGCCAATTCAGGCCTTAAAATATTGCTTAAATCTCTGAAAAGTGGTATTTATTCTTAAGAAATCAGAACAGCAGGAGTATTTTTGTGATGGCATATCTGTGAGCAGCAGACTTAACAGCTCTTTGATTATCTCTAAATCCTTTATTTTACAGATGTTTGGATGTTTGACATCATACGTGGTTTTCCATTTGAAATAAAATCCTTGCTGTGAAAACAGTTTGTTCAACAGCAAAATCATAGATCTTTGGAGACTCCTTGAATAAGAGTATCAAAGAGAACAGCTGTCTGATATGAAAAATAACATTGTCCTAATCTCCTTCAGATGGTTCTAGCTTTGTTTTTGCTAGAAATATATGCAAAAATTAAGAGGCTGGATGGGTATCATTGCTTTTTTTTTTAATATTATTTCAGATGGCTCAATAGAATTAACATGCTTGCTGCTGGCTATGCAGAAAGAGAGAGGATCAAACAAGAGCAAGGTAATGTGTTGTTATTTTGGTTTCTTCTGTCAGCTCTTATCACAAGTTCATCTCTTCTCTTTTCCCTGCTGTGTATCAGGCCTCATTCTCATCATCTGAAAGCAAATCACATATGGATATTGCTGTTACTGCTTCAGAGAATTCCTTCTCTGTCAGGAGTTCTGATTAACTCCCTCAGACTCTGATCTGCAAACACTGGATTATTTCTGAGAAGGCTACAAAAGATAGCTAAAAAGGCAGATATACCAGTAAGCTCCACTATGTGGTGGAATCTGTGTCTCTTATCAGAAGAAACTTAAGAATCTGGAGGCTAAAAAAAAATATTTCAAACACTGCATTTGGTGTTTGAATTCACAGAGGACAGGAGAGCATGAAATTGGTCTTGGGAACAAAACCATTTTTCTAAAGCCTGTTGAGATAATTGGATTTATTCTAAGGACTTTAGTTTTAAGGCCACTTAAATTTCGTGATTTCTGCTGGTTTTACTATATTGCAGAGTTGACTACAGCCCTGCTGGCATTTCACTTGGAGTTGTAGGGTTACAGCATTTTACATGTTTATTTTTTATGCCTGATATTTCACGAGTTTAAAAAGCAGCATATATAAAATAATGCATTGCTTTGCTTTGAGCTGTTGCAGTAGAAATTGTGTTTGCAGACAGAAAAAGGAAAGGGTTAGTCCAATTGTGTTTTGGAGGTTGTTTCTTAGAATTGCCACTGATACGGATGCACAGAAGGGTTCCTATCCAAGTATCTGCTTTGGCAAGAAGATAGCTTTTGAATTCATGCTCTTTTTAACATATGTACCCCGCAGCAGGCACCAGAAAATTGCCATGGTCGTGATGATCCAGAGCTTATCCAGATGCCTGTCTGCCTGCTTCCCACTCAGTCAAAACCTTCGTTTTTAATACTGTGTCTCTGAAACCTTCATCGGAAAAATTTTAGGTTTTTGTCCCAAAACTCATCATTTTTTTACACCAGGCCCTCTGCATTCACAGAGCCCTGGGTAGCAGTGCCATGCTCACTATTCTTCAGTCGTGTGTCTCACCAGACCTGGAATTCAGTTTGGGAATCCGTATTTCCTAAGCAGCATTACAGTAACCTGTTTGAAAGAACCTGTGTACCATCTGTTGTCACTGCTTGAAAAGGCTGTGAAGAAACTCTGAATCTCAGTCTTCAAGGAAATCCTCCGTTTTAGCATTCAAAGCCAAATTACAATTTTTATTGACAGTTGGTTGGCACTAGAATTACAGTGCCATGTGGGACAATATGTGAAAAGGTGTATGTTATGCTAATGCTGTCCAAGTGCACAATTACACACGATACACCTTTCAAAATCCAGATGGACCTGGAGAAATATTTTTGCTACTAAGAAATCACTGAGTAATAAAATAGCAGATGATCCAGCTAGACATGAGATGATGTGCATTCAGGCCTCATGTAGCTTATTATTGAAATGTCTTCCTATTGAAAATAATCAGTGAAACCCCACTGACTATGCATATTGTATCCCAGGCACTGAGAGAGTTCTTTATTACCACTTACCATTCTCTCACGTTGATTTGTTACAGGCAGGTAGGTAGAATCATACCCTCTTTGTATTGCTTAGTGTGGGAGGCAATATCACATTCCCCCCTCGCTGCTGTACAGTTTTAATACCTCTGGTGATTTTCCTTGGCTCCCAGCACAAGGACTGTTACACAGCTCAGTAGTGTCCCTAATTAGCAGAGGCATCAAGTTAGCAAGGTAAAACCTCTCTATCACTTCAAGCATTTTTGCAGTTATAGAAACTGTGAAGCTGGAATTTTCTGTACTCAGTGACTACCAATTGTCATCTGCATATTTGATTTGACAAAAGGTCTTTTATTTCTGTGAGGTTCAGCCCTTTGCAGCAAAGCTTTATAATACCTCTGAAACAATTCAACAGGACTTGTCAAATCTGTCTCAATTAAGAGTTGAATGGTTCTGAATCTAAAGTGCATAAATATATTTCAGGAGCTTCAGAGATGCACGAATCACTGAATTGTGGGTGTACTGCTGAATAAAATGCTACATTCTGTACAGAACAGTTTTATAAAAATACCTTCAACTTTTCATATTAAATACAGTGCATGTTAGCAATATATCAGAGGACTTCCTTGGATGGAGAATTATATACTTTCCAGTCATATAAATCAGAGAGAGAAAAAATCCCTAGTTTATATAAATAGAGTATATTTATTCAGGAAATGGCAGATCAGTGTTGGTTTATATACAATACAAAGTCTGTTAGTCATTGAGAAAACTTTCAAGATATGCCTGATGTGTAGAGCTTGTCTATCAATGAATTGGACAGATCTGCAGAGAGAAGTACAGCAACTGTTTCATAGCATCATGCATGTTTTCTATGGACTCTAATGAGTCAGTTGCCAAAAGCAGAGCATTTATAAAATTGGCGGGAGGCCATTTTCATACATTTAATCTGAAAATTGACCCCTGTTACTGCAGAAATTTTCAAGACAAGCCATAGGCTGCCAACAGAATTCACTGTCTGAGATAAGGTGTGCAAAAGCGTCATCGTACAGTGTTTGCTTGTATGTGGATTTGACAGCAAGAACACCTTCGTATTTTTAGCCAAAATTGGAACCTGCACTGAGACTGCTGAATTTTGCTTTCAGAATAAACAGTTGAGCTCCAAGTCTGCAGAAATGTCACTGAACAATGCAGTTCTGACAGGTCTCTCACCACACATCACACCATTAGGCTTTGCTGCAATAGGAACAAACATGCCTACATGCCAATATTTTCAAGTATTTTAAGTTGCTGAAAACTAGTTTTCTTAAAACTGAGATTTATTTAGAAAAAAGTTTTTCACTGATGTAGTCTTTCATTCACCAGAAATTAATTATTTGCAGATGTCTAGAGACATAACTGTTAGGATTTCTTTTTTTATTTTGTAGTCATAAAAAATGTATTTATGCAACTTATTTATTATAATGTTTAAAGAGAATGTCTCAGCTATAAGCTTGTAGGAAGCAAATCAAAAGGCTTGGAGTAGAAACAGAATTGCTATTGTGTGGAAAAATTAAATTGATAAATAAGGCTGTCCACACCAATACTAAAATCTAAAAATATTCCAAACTATAGAGATTCCTGTTTCAAGATGGTATCATTTAAAGGTGAGTTTATGTTTTAATTCTTGAATAAGATTAAATATAGTAGATCATTGATCATATAATACAGTAATTATACATTAAAGACAAAATTGCATGTTGAGCCAGCTCTGATTTTTAGTTTAGATCATTTGTGAAGCAGCAGTCAATCTTTTTTTCCTTATCTATTAAAGAGAGAGTAGTAAATGGTGCACTTTGTTGAACACTTGAGGTGAAGTGAAAATTGCCTGTGATTGATGTGTGAGAAATCTGAGCTATAGTGTCCTGTTGTACAATGATTTACCCAAATACTGGAAGGTAATACAGTCAGAAACAAAGTGACAGCAGAAATGTTTGCATAAGTCTTACAATGTGCAAAAATGTTAAGAGTTGTCTGCCTTGAACTGAGTCAGCAGTTATGTATGGGGTTTTTTTGTAGAGAATATTAAGGTTCCTTTAAGTTAGATGCTGTTTTGCTTCTAAAAATATTTGTAACAGAATAAATATAAATTCCCATGTGGTATTTATTCTTCTATGTGTTTTCCCCTTTGGAATAAGCTTGGCCAAGACTTGATTTTCTGAAAAAATGAAACATTGTAGCCCATTAAACTTAGCCCACAAAATCTGTGTCTTTTATACTTTCTCATCCTTCTTTTTGAACTCTGTTCTTAAATGCCATTGTCATATTTTTCCTTACCATATCACCTTTATGTTCTTGCATGGATAACATGCAGCAGCTGTTTTATGAAGCAGATATGTGATATAAAGTTTTTCTGTCTTGCCTTAAAATACAGCTGTTTGTTATTAGAAATTGAATTGAAAAACATGTCTAACTTGTTGAATAAAATGGAGAAAATGGGTAGAAAAGTAGCACTGATACGCATGTGTGCAACAACCCCTACCTGTTTGATTTGCCAGTTGGTTAAATATATTTGTTGATATTATTTGCAGTCCACAAGACTCTAGCAAAGCTATATTTTTAATCACTTCTATTTAAAAAGTATTTCTGTATTTTTAAGCCAATGCCTGTACAATCATAATTATTTTTGTGGCTGTACGAATATTTGATAGTCTGATACTTGTATTAAGACTGTTCTATATGCTTGTTGCATTTATAAGGTGTGCACAAGAGTTAAATTTGTGACTCATTTTCAGAGCTATTGGACAATCAGGTTTAGTATACTCCATAATGTTTAGAATTTTCCCTCTTTAGATTAAGACAATTCCAAGTTGCAGCAGCTAACACTGACAGCATCAGCATTCTGGTATTTCACTGCCAGTAATACCAAAGGAGGAATTTGCAGTGGGTTTTGTGACAGCAAGTCTCTTATACAAAATGCATCAGAATGTGTTGGTAGTTTTTGACCTGATCCTTATGTAACTTGTAGATTACTGGAGCGAGAGTGACAAGGAGGAAGCTGACACTCCATCAACACCGAAGCAGGACAGCCCCCCACCCCCGTACGACACGTACCCACGGCCACCTTCGGTGAGTCACTTGCAGCTGTCCCCAGGGATGTGTGCCCCAAGTGCCACCTCTGCCTCTCTCCTGCCCAGGAGTGCAGGCATGCACCCAGGATGGCGCTCGACAGTGAGGTTTTTGAGTCAATGCTTGATTTAAGGCATTTGTTAAGCAGCACACATTGCAGACTTCAGTGGCCATCACTGCTGTTTCCACTGGTTTGTAGAGAACAGGGATTTATAATCCCACTTGCTGTATGAAATAGATTAAGTTACAGAATTCTTTATGTTCTTCATTCATGATGGACAGCTACTCATCCATGCAATCCCTCACCACCCGCTTATCAACTTTCTGAGAAAATTTTATTACCTCAGGAACAACACAGGCTCTTCTCTAAGGCTCCAGACAGCAGTTGTACTGTGAAGCTTTACAGTAACAAATTACACTTGAATTTCCAGAGAAATGCCAGAATAAAAATGTTCCGTCTTGTATCACCAACAGTGATACCAGGTGTTCTGTTATTGTAAAAAAGCAGGTTTCTCTTATTGAGAAATACAAATTAGAAAAAAAGGGGGTTGGGGATTTTTTTTTCTTTTTTCTTAAAGCAGTTGTTGATATAAAACTGTATTATAGACCTCTAACTTTCTCTCCACTGGAAATTTTAACTTTGATCTCTGCATCAGTGTAAACTAATGCATGTTACTTGGATATGGTTTTTGGAATGAACCATCAGGAAATTCAGGGGAAATAGAGCATTCATGGTGTTTAATTTGGAGGTAGTACTTTATCTTACAAAGTTATATATCTTTGAATGACAGTAGTGAAGCACTGCAGGCATGATTCTAAAGAAAAGCAAGATAGGATAACAACAGGCATTTGGATAACATTTTTAAGGTTTTGAATGAATCAGGTACATCTCTTCTGTAAGTCTTCCATAGGGCCATATTTTGCGACGTTTTCTGCAAATTTTCTTGGTTTATTTTATGGATTTAGCGACATAGTAAAGATACTTATTATGAATAACTATCAGTATTTGACCTACAGGTGTGACATATACAGACATGGGCAAGCATTAAAATTAGGGTCAGGACAGGTTAATTAGGTAAGTTTGCAGCTCATTAATGAACGGGGTGCCATGGCTGCTGAAGCAGAGGGACAGGTTATTATTAGCAGCAGTCTCGGTGTGCACTGACCTAAGGCTGCCGTTGCTGCCGTTGCAGATGAGGCTCACCAGCCCCTACGTGGAGCCCAAGCACAGCCGCCTGTCGTCCACGGAGACGTCGCAGTCGCAGTCGTCGCACGAGGAGTTCCGCGCCGAGGTGGCCGGCAGCGCCGCCGAGTCCCCGGTGCGCAAGACGGCGAGCCAGCGGCGCTCCTGGCAGGACCTCATCGAGACGCCGCTCACCAGCTCGGGACTGCACTACCTGCAGACGCTGCCCCTGGAGGACTCCGTGTTCTCCGAGGTGGCCGTGGTGTCCCCCGAGCACCGGCGGCAGTCCACTCTGCCCACCCAGAAGTGCCACCTGCAAGACCACTACGGCCCCTTCCCCCTCGTGGAGGGGGAGCGGATGCAAGTGCTGAACGGGAATGGGGGGAAGCCCCGAAGTTTCACTCTGCCCCGGGACAGCGGCTTCAACCACTGCTGCCAGAGCCTCTCGGTCGGTGCTGCCGAGCACCACGAAGAAGCGCAGCAGAAGGAGGTTGAGGAGGAGGAGGAAGAAGAAGGCAAAGCAGCAGAAGAAAACCAGGAAGAGAAGAGTAAGTATGGGATATTTCTGTGACTTTTCAAGTGTCCTGTTTGTGTAATGTAGAGGTTGTTTTTCCTTTTTCCTATTAAAAATCCCCAACGGTCTTTCAACATCCCCCATGTTTTACCAGGTCCCCCTTGTTGCACACCTCTTTGGTCTGCCTTATGTATGAGGCCCAATAACCAGTGCTGCATGACCTCTCACATCACCAGACATTTCCCTGTAGGCTGGTCACCAGTCACCTTCTACTAGTAATTCTTAATTTAAATTGATTTTGCTTCCATGCTTTCTTCACATTTACACTTGCACAGTACCCTCCTCCACTGACACACACCTGTTTCAGGAATATTCTTAGTAAGGTTTCCAGCCAGCCCCATATGAGCCTCTTGGTTAAATCCTGGAGTGCAGAGTCAGGCTGTGATTGTGTAGTATCCAGGCAGGCAGGACACAAGACATCCCAACATCTGTAAGAAGTTGTAAAAGAGAAGGTGTTTTCCCCAGTTCCTTTCATTGTGATTTATAAAGAAAGAAATTAAAAAAGCATTTCAAACAAACAAAAAAAAAATAGAGAACAACTGTGACCAGCAAGGCTTAAAAAAAACATAGTGCTGAGTAACTATTGGTTACATGGCACATAAACTCCATAGAGATTAGTGCTACTTATCAAACGTAATCCAAATAACCAGGGATTAGAGAAGGTCCTTGCCCCTCCTGAACATGTAAACACATTTTTGTGTCTGTTCCATGCTCTGTCCTTCACTGTCATTTGTGGAGCTTCTCCGCATGTGCTGCTAGCAAAGTTGAGTCCACACCCAGGTTGTAAGGTCAGTCAGCAAAGCCTGCACCGATGATTTGTGGTGTTACACTGCAATTAAGTTACCTGAAGTGGCAAAGAAGGCAGGATAGCCCTTGAAGCTCTCCAAGGGTGTCTGCTATCTGTTCCTTCAAATTCAGCTTTTTCACCGCAGTAAAGAAGTACAAATACAAAAAATGGTTAAGAGAGAAGAAAGGGTAGTGAAGGCTTTGTATGATTAACTACCTATCTAAGTTGATTCATTAAAGTTAGCACCTTTGTTGAGCATTAGAGTTCATGTGGATGTGTTTTAGTGTATTTGGAAGAGATCAAAAGTTTTCCATTGCCCTTATGCTTTAGGCATTACCTTCAAAACCTGTCCAATTCTTTACTTACTTCCGCTGCTTTGAGAAAACAGTGGTTCCTTTTGCAGATATTAAATTTGATGGCATTAAAAGCTTAAAAAGGCACTATTTTAGTTGTTCATGCATGACACTTTGCAAAAAACTGATACATTTATTAGGGTAGTATTAGATTCTTACTGACTGTGAAATGAAGCTGTCTAATTAACAGGGTTAAATTTCATCAACCATGCAGAATATTTTGTCCTTTTTTTAGCCTTCAGTTTTAGTTTTCAAATGGGATTTTACTGATAGCAATATAAAAATATATATTTTTAAAAGACCTTACTGCAAGGAGACTTTCCACTGGCTTTGCTGTGTTCTTTGGGCACTACTTACAGATACCTAAGGTTTTAGGTGTTGTAAATCTCAGTTTCAATGCTTTTGTGTACCTGATTGTAGCATTTTATGGCATGCTAATTGCTAGTAAAAAGCTAGTGTTTGATTTAATGGACTAGGACTTTTCTCCATCCTTCTATACTAACTTCCAGAAAAGGAGAACAAAGGTGTAATTTTTCAAGTGGTCTCCCTGTATACACATAATTTTTATTTGAGTGAGGAGGTTTCCTTTGTTGAGGCTTTAATAGGAGATTATTTTTGAGACATTGATGACCAGCTAGACAAGTCAAGTGCTCATGATGAGTTGTTGACCTCGGCATTATAAAACCGGAAGTAAAATACTGTCTTGTCTGTTGAAAAGTTTTAAGTGTTGAATTGCTTGTTGGTATGACTGCAATGTTCTGTTTGCAATGCTGACTTTTTCCAGTGCCCTTACCAGTAAAAGGCAGGAGGATTTCCTGCAAGTGGTGTTTTTAAAATCCAGTTTCTGAGTTGAGAGATGTGCTTACATCTGCTAAGTCACTAACAGGATGGGTGACCTTGTGTGTGCTACCTCACTGCCTCCTTCATTTCCATTGCTCTGGGAAAATGAAATATTGCAACTGGCTGGAGAAAGGAAACCCTCTCTCTTTCAGAAATGTTCTAACCTCGTGATGAATGTTCCCTCATGTGATATCAGAATCTTTTAAATATATTTATTTGTCTTAGCATTTGTGATCCTGACATAGTTCTGGGTTCTTGGATGACTATGTGTGTTCTTGTGTGTACATGTGTGTGTTTTAAAGCTTAATCATTCCTATTGCTATTTGTGCGGGACAAGAATGCAGCTCCTTTGCTGTTGTCAGATGTCATTGCCAAAAGTTCGTTTTCTCAGCTTTCTGTTTTTACATTCTCACTTTTAGAACCACATGAATTTAAATTAAATCGTAAAATACAGTCCTGTTTCTTCCAACTTCTCTTGCAGAATTGTTTTCAAATAACTGCACCACAAATTAGGAGCTCCACACTTTTTTCAGATGCTGTCCCCAGCTGCTATAATTTAACATAGTTCTATAGTTTTTATTAAAGCTACGCTGATTTGCAACAATTAAACATCTTCTCTCAGTCAGTCACCATTTTGTCTTAAATAGATATTGCAAGACTTTACTGACTCTGCAAGTTCTGTGTATCAACTCTGCTAAAATGCCTAGATATATATGGTAAATTGAAAATATGGGTTGTCCTTTCCTATGTTTATCTGTCAGGACCTAATTTTGTTGTGTGTTCAGTTGATTCTTTTTGTCCTGTTATATCACATTAACATGGCACTGCTAATCGTTAATGGATTGTTTTATTTCCCAAATTACTTTTGTGTAAATCATTTAGGTGTTCCATATTGGCACCATCTTGTAATGGTCTCTTGCTTTGTAACCAAAGAGGATTCTCTTGGGGGATATTTGAGCTTTTCTGTGTGTTTGCTCCTGACTATGCAAATGGCAAGCCATGTTCAGACCTGTGGCACCAAACATGCCCCTGCTGTGCTGTTCAGAGGCAGCCTGCACACACAGAGCAGGTTGGAGGCTGTGGCACAGTGTTTGCATTTCTGTGATTCATTCATTTGTGAAGGGAAAGTTGGGCCTTTTCAGGTTTGTTTTCTGCTAGTGGGAGGTAATAGGAGACAGCAGTGTATGATGATGCCATCACCCCCTTCCCCTCTGGCCCCACCTCTGTCTGCACTCTGTGTTTGAATAGATTTTGCCACTTAATGCAAAGAACACTTCTAGAGAGACTACTTCCATGTTTTATCCCAGGAAAGCTTATTTCATTTTTTGCTTTATTTTTTGAAATTATTTTTGGTAGTGGTTCCTTCATTTTCAAAGACTTTTCTGATTTGTGCATTACTAGGGTTTCAGCATCTAAAAGAAGTACATAACAAGCTCTCTGCAGGGTGTAGCTGGCTGTTGATCCCATCAGCTTTGTTGCAGAAAAACCTGCACCTTTTTTGCATTCTCCCTGATAAAGTCTTTGGAGAGCAGCAGTATCTATGGGAGTCTCAGGTGCTGTCATCTGCCCAGAGACTGCTGGGACAGGAGCTCTGCTGCTGCCTCCATGTGCTGCAGGGCTGGCTAGAGCAATACTGGCACACTTTCCAGGAAACTCACACCTGGGACATGCAGCAGTGTGCAGGGAGCTTTCTGCTGTGCTGGCTCCATAAAATTTTTTCAGGGAACAGGGATAGAAAAGCGTTGATGTCTCTGAGTTTGAAAAGATATTTGCAGCAGGGAGAAATTACTTAGATTGTCCTCAATGTTAAACGCCATTTCCTTCTGTATTGTTTCTTGCCTCTTTGTTCTGCAAGTTTTCAGTCCTTTTTCTGAACTCTATAGTTCTTCCTGATGTATGTTTAAGGATTTTTTTGTTGCTACCCCATCACTGTAATTCTATATAGCATGGACAACTGTAACAAAGTTTTACATAAATTTTAGTAAATTACTGGTGGCCCTTCTGGCGCAATTAATGGCTGGGAGCCACTCATTTCCTGAATTGGTTTCACCCTCCAGAGTGTTTACAAAATGCTACAATCTTCCTCATGTGACTTCTGTCACCTTTAAAAGATACCACAGTGCTTCTGAAGGCTAGGCAAACTCACGGGTATTCCCTAGCATTTTGCTCCAGCACCACAAGCTCTTGTGCAGGTTTGCACCATCTCCTGGCTTTCCATTCATAGTCTCACACAGTCTTGTGAATGCTGCCTCAGAGGAACACAATAGCCTTATGCTCCAGTCTCTGAAACTTGCCTCTTGACCCTAAACTACTGAAAACACTTGTCAAAGGCCAGAGAAGGAGCTAATGTTGGCATTTTGCAGCTCTGAGAGATGTCCAGTCCCTGTGAAGGGTTTCAGGAAAGCTCACCTTTATGTCAGGGAGGGCTGGTCACTGAAAAAGAGCGATCAAAGGACTGTGCTGTGGTACCAAGCCTGAGAGCTTTTCTTCATTGTTTTCCCTATAAAAAAACTAGAAACCAGCAAGAGAATAAGAGAAACTGAGAACAATTTCTCCCATGTTGCGACTTCCCAGTTGCAGAAATGAAATTCAAGGTGGCAGTGCTTTCACAGAGGAACTAAGGACTCCCATGACTAGCAGCTCATGCTAGTATCGTGCACTGTGCCCAAGGTGTATCCATGGGACATCCTAGGCAGCATTTGCCTTCAAGAAGGAGTTAGTGCTAGTGAAAAATATACTCTGAATAAAGTCAGGTATTTCAGATTCTAAAATACAGGTCTGGAGAGGCTTCCCTCTTTTTAATGAGGGGACTGTAATGCACCATACAAATGGTATGTCTCAGAAGGATCAATGTTTGCTAATTAAACACTATGTTATGAAGTGGTATCCTGCGTACACTTCTGGGTTTTGCTTCTCTGCATTTTAGGTAGAGTGTCTTCACTTTGGCAGGTTTTAAGCAACAGTGAAATATGGGAGTCAGGACAAATGACACATAAAGCCTGGATTGTGCACACTGGAGTTGATGAGGATGTGAGGCTGAAATTAATAGAGCAGTTTGCTTTTCTGACAGCCTCCTTCTGTTTTAGAGAGGACATCGTTAGTCGTGTCCTGTGGTCTGACCACCTAGTTTTATCATCGCTGAGAGGCAAGAGAGGAAGCATTAGGATACTGTATCTTCCCACCTGGAATTAATGCCCAGGAGTGTCTTAAATAAGCAGAGCTATGAGAAACGGAGGTAATGTTTCACTTTAGAAGTGTTCCGTATGAAACTGGTGAATAGCACAAAGTGCAGCTCCTTCTGGGACACTAAGGAGGATGTTATTCTAACTTACTGAATCCACTGTCAGTCCTGTAAAATCAAGAGCATTTGCCAAGTTGGGGTTTGTTTGTTTTTTGTTTTTTATTTTGCCTGACATTCTTCTGGGCAACACAGCCTATGCATGCTCAGACACTGGAGTAGGTTAATGAAATGTCTGCTCTTTCTGAGCTATGTTTTTGTGATCTGATTTTTCATTCCAAATTCCCATTTGAGCCTTCCCATGGCACCTGACTGGGCATTTGCACTCCTGTGGGCTGAAGACCATCAGCATCTTATGCCTTGTCTACTTGTCCCATTGTCTCCAAGGCACTGCTTTTACTGTTAACTCAGATTGAGTTTACCTAAAAATGCTGCCTAATTATGTTCAAAAATATGACTACCTTAGATAAACAACTGGGAGTATGTACGTTCATTCCTGAGCATGTTCTTTAATTAGAATTTAAAATTTATTAAACAAAGCTTTTTCAATTCTCATATGCAAAGCAACTCTACTGCAGAAGTGAGTTTGTATTGTAAACAAAAATGATGGGATACAAAGTCTCTGTATCCTAATTTTAAATTTCAGTTCAAGGGGGAAAATTGTCTGCAGTGTTTGAAAGCCAAGTATTGCATTATTTACTGAGCAATTCGGAAAGCAATATGGGCTGTCAACAAAAATAAGAATAGTTTTAATTTTATGCTTGTTTGTGTTTATACATATAGATGCATTTTGCCCACAAATATCTTGTTGCCACATTTAAAATTTTATTTGATTTCCATTGCTCATGCTGCTAAAAATGCAAAGAAGAGATGAATTCCTACTTTTCTTTTGGTTTTAATAGCTTTGGGTGTCATTGCCAATAAAGGTCATCTGCTTTTGCCTGAAATATATGGATTAAATTGTCTTTTTATATGCAAAAGAAGTTCACAAGAGAATTTCTTACATGGCCATTCTTGCAAATTGCCTTTCTTGCTAAGTTTCTTCAATTCAATTACTAAGTTGGGGACTGTCAATGGAGCTGTGCTAATCCCTACCAGACACCCCTTCGGGCTGGGTGGTGAAACAAGGAATCTATACATGTGAGAATATATTTCTGGTGGGGCTTTTTTATATTCTGCATTAATTCTCTTGCCAGGTGTTGTGTAACCAGTCTATTTTATGTTTAATTTTTCTACTTCATGGTGTCAGCAAGCTCTGTCTTTGCTGCTGCCCTGTCTGAGTCTTGCTGCAGGGGGGCTCTCCTTGGGAAAAGGTCACTCATGAATGGTAAAACACTTCACAGGCAACAAAGGGAAGACAGTCCAAGTCCTCTGGGGCTCTGTGTTTAACCCACTGCTGTTCCTTCTCAGTTTGTTGGCCTGAAAAGTTTTGGTAACAATATTCAAAAAGCCTTTTTTTGTGCTTGCTGTTTCTGCTTCCTCAATTCTAAATGTGCTTTCAATTCTGAAGCTATAGTCAAATTTCCAAAATGAAGATTTGTAGTTTTTTTGAAATTATTTTATGGATGAAAACCAGCTTTTTTCTTTTCATTAACCTATAGTTTTCCATTGAAAAGGGGGTTTCCTGTCCTAAAATTTAAAATTGCATTCATTTTTATTTCAAACATGAAAAATATATAGTTTTTAAATCATAAATCATATAAACCTTCTCACAGAAACCTACTGAAAATTGTTTTAAATGCATTCTTAGATTTGACTACTGACTGGAATTTAATTGAAATTTTTCCATGACAAAACCATTTCTCACTGGGATTTTTGCAGAACTGGGATACTTCTTTGAGATACAGCAGGGACTTGGCCTAGCCTGGAGGTTTCTAAATGCAAAGGAAACAGAAATCTACAATAAAAAAAATTAGCTACCTATCATTTACATGCGAATGTTCTTTTGAAATATATAATTTTAAATTTTCAAAACTAAAAAAAATATTAAACCCTTTCTATGATCAATGGCAGCTGTGTCAGAAGATGATGTCATAGTACCAGTAGGACTAGGGGAGCAGAGGAGTACTAAAGTCTTTTCAGGACGTGTTCATTACATCTCCAGGTCGTGCCATCTTTTGTGTATGGCTCTCATGTTCTTTCAAGGCAGTCATTAAAGCAAGGATGAGCTTGTGTCAGTAGTGCTTGAAAGGACATGGGAAGGATATAGTTTTATTAAACTACTACCATACTGAATGTCTGGAGGGTCACCATGTAAACACACATTCTTGTTTAATTAATGTTCATCATGGGAAGTGGGATGGGACATTAAAGGCATCAGTGCTAACAGTCAGCATCCTGGCAATTTTTTTTTTGCTGGACAGAAGACTCTAGAAAAGCCACATTTGTTACAAAGTGGTTCCATTTAATCTATTCTTTTTAAAAAAAGAAGTCCTCAGAATTTTTGGATTTAAGATTAATATTTTCATGGATGTCTGTGCAATCAATATTGTAGGATGATTTTTTGTTAATTATCCTAACATGCTAGCCTGGCTTTCTGGCTGCCTTTCCTTGCAGTCACTAGCTGCTGCTCCAGAGGGTCACAGATCTGGTGTCTAACCTGCCAGCCCTATGCAACTTCCTTGGATACCCCTGGACAGCTAAAGTGGCACCAGATGCTTATTTTTTGGTATCTTAATCTCCTTACTGATTTCCTAAACATTTCCAGTGCAGGAGGGCAGTCTGTACAGGTTAAAGTCTTGGTCCTTGTAAAGACCCTGGTGAAGTTGTAAGTGGGATGTGCATGTCTCAGACCCAGGGAGCTGGAAATTATTTGGAAGACTATCCATTGCAGCTCTGTCATCTGAATCTGGAGCTGCTGTACCTTCCAAATCCTAAACATCCCTGGTGGTGGGCATTCTTCATTCCTTCCAGACAGTGCTTTTCCTCTTTGCTGTTTTGGGAAGGAAATTTTTTTTTTTCCTGCTAATGGATATTGAATTGTTCCCTCTGCAACTTAAGCGCACAATTTCCATTCCCTTATGGCACAGAAAACAGACTGCTCCATTACAGTAGCTCTTACAAGCTGAAAGGTTGTTGTGAAGGTTGGTTTAGTTTCTCCTATGCTTGGTGTTTGTAGGCCTCTGACTCCTCTGCTGAGCTTCCCTGGGTTTTCCAGGCTGACTCCCATCCCTTCTGCCATGGCAGTGTCCAAGCTGGGTGCAGCACATCTGGTTGAGACCAGGAAGGTTGCTTTGCCCTGGCTGTTCTATGCTCTATACTGTGATGAGCATCTGTTTGGCAATCCTACTGTACTTCATATTTCACTTGGGGCCGTGCAAGGTCCCAGATGGTTTTCTGCCTAATGGTTGTTTTTCTAATTGTAGTTGTTCTGATTTTTTTCTGGGCCTCTTACCTATCCACATTAAGTAGCTCATGTTAATAAAAGTCTTAGCTGAATTAAAATGTCAAATTAATTGGGCTAAAATCAACCAACAAATATATATGATATTTTGTAAAACTAACAGCCTGACTAGGTTAAAAAAAAAAAAAAAGAAGAAGCCTCCTGGTGTTTGCCAGGCTCTGTGTCTGTTAGCATAGCATTTACCATATTGTTATATAAGACTTGGCAAGGGATTTAATTCCTCCAGATCATTCCAGCTCTGAGATTGTCCTCCAGCAGTCTAGGAGATGTTTTCTCACACTTTGGTGCCTGTGGATTTTAATAAGTTTATCCTCTTGCACTGTTCAGGCTATTAGTGGCATCTGGGACTGTTTGTGGATACAGAGCAGCCTCAGGGGAGCCCCACACAGTGCAGCCCCTCCCTTTAACAGTGACCCTCTGGGGTCTCCTCCATCTGGGCTTGGCTTTTGCTATCAGAGGACACCTTGGATTGGGAAGGTAGCTGATACTGTTCACTTCTGAGAGCTGTACTTCTAGAAGGAAAAGATGGTTCCCTGTGTCACAGACCTTCTGCATCTAAATAGCCAAGGAAGATGTTACCTGGAGATAAGTGGGGAGCACTTCTGCTCGTTCTTTTGTCACTTGGGATTCCATCCATCCCTCAAAAGTGTTTAATGCTCAGAGTTGATAGTATCCATGTGTGTTTAATTTGTAAGATCTTCTTTTGTCTTTCTTTTAAACAAATGTGATAATACAATATTAAAAGCAAACAAACAGAAAAGCTCTGTAATCAGGCAGTTTTGCAGTTCTCATTTTGTCATTCATTATTGATAAAATAGATTCCTAGCTTTGTTTTTAAAAACACATAGCTCAAAAACAGGAAGATAAATATTTTTTGTCTCCTTTTGTGCCCAAACTTTGTGAATTTTGGAATCTGTTGATGATGGTTATCAGTCCAGCATCTTTGTGCTGGTGTGGAGCTATTAAATACCATGCTTTTATGAACAAAGCATGAAACAAGTGCTCTGCAGGATCTTACTGTATTTACATGAAGAAAATGGCTGCATTTCAAGTAGGATTTTTGCTTTCTGGCTTCACATTTTGAGTACTGCTGTCAAAAAAAAATACCAGCTAATTATTTCTTCTCTTCTGGATTCCAGAGGGTAAACTTCAGGCTTTTGGAATATAAAATATTACCACTGATTTCTTTAAAAGTATTTGAGTTGTTATCACCATCAGAGAGTGGGGAGAGAGGCTGCCAAAAAATTTAATTTAAACCGTCCTTCAGCCAGTTTTTGAAATGTTTATTTAATCATGAGATGATTTACAGGCCTCAAGCAGGAAGCAAAATTAAGGAAGCCTCACTTAAGAGGTTTTTCCTGGTTGTAAATTCAAGCATGATCAGGCAGTGGCAAGGGCAGAAAGTTTACCCTCATCACTTTACCCAGCACCACTAATGAGAGTAAGAAAACTCAGCTGGGGATCCTTGTGCTTTAGTTCCAGGTTAAAAGGAGCTCAGATTTCGAGTGAGGTGGGATGGCTTGGGAAGGCTCCAGGAACAGCTCCTGGCGTGGTACCCAGGGGCTTGGTGATGCCTGAATCCCGTTAGTGGGGTTTCCTACATGTGCAAAGTGGTCTTTATGGAATACTTGAGAGATGGTGAATATGAGACACAGAGAATTAGAGAGTGCTTTCCTGTAGTAAAAAAATCTGGTTTAGAATTCACATAACAGTATTTCAATAGCTTCTACACTTGGCAGTAAAGTGAGATTTTTTTGCTGTACTAATGGCTCATTTGAAATCCAATCTAAAAATCATACTGAATAAATAAAAAGACTTGAAGCTGATTATTCTGAGAGTTCTTGTTTCTTTCCTCCATGCTAGAATGTGTCCTGCCATTTATTTTAAACTTCTTATTAAAAAAAAGTTATTCTCAAGACATTTTCTTTTTTTTTAATCAAGATCAGTACATGTACATAATTTTACAACACATTTACATTTCTGACTTCATTGTAATAGCTTTAAAGACAACTGGAGTTGGTGGTTTCTGTTTCTTTAGAAGACAGAAGAGAATATTTTTATTTATTTACTTCTGGCTGTGTAAAGAGCCTGGGGAAAATTCCATTTAAATTTTACACTCCAAACTAAAACTATCCAAGACTAAAAGTTTTTTTTTACCTTTACATTGTTCTGCTTACCTTCTTCAGTGCCGCTGTATGATCTAGGTATTTAATGTCCTGTTTCTTAAGGTATCCTCAAAAGTTTGATGTGATTATTTTAGGGCCTAGAAATAGTTATTAATGAACTAGACTAATTTAACCATAACAAATTTTTTTTTTACCAAGACACTGAAAATTTAACATGGTTTATGAAATTATGAGACTGTGGAATAAAAATAAAATTTAAAAAAAAGCCCCAAGAAACAGAAATGAACTTTAGACATTAGTGCATTACAGATTAATAAATCAATAGTTTCCAAGTTCTCTGCTTACTTTGTGTTTTAATCTTGAGTTCACAAATTCTGCCAGCAGATAAGGACATCTTACAGTGACTGTGATGAATCTTACAGGATAAACAGGTTATCCTTGTATCTATGCAAACTCTAAGAAGTTGAGAAAATTCATTTTATGAAAGCCTTGCACAGTCTGTAAAATATCTGTGAAATGTCTTTGTAGTAAAAGAAGAGGAAAAAAAGCTATGTGTTAGCTTTCCTGGGAATACTTGTTTAAAGGATGGCTGAAACTTTTGGTACAGTTATTTCTGAACTGTTGTTAGAAAGTGGAAGGAAGTGAGTGCTTTCATAAGGTTAAAAAATTATTGCCTTAAAGATTCTCAGTTTGGAAATGGCTTTTACAGTTAATGCAACTCAGAACTATGTCAGCTACCTTCTTCTTGGCCTGTCCCATTCCAAAGGACCATTTTCCTAAGCTTGTGTGTATTGTGGCTAAACAAGACTATGGGATTTATAGGAGAGTATAGAAGTCACTTGAAGTAAAAATTAGACTCTTGAGTTTTGAAAATAGCACTTGGATCTTTTTGGATTTCATTATTCCTGAAATTTAGTGGGAGTTGATTGTGGAAGGATGAGGGCATGGGTGGATGACTCTGAGCAGCCTGTACATGTGACACCTGTAGTTTCTACTTGGAGGAAAACAGACATGGAGGGGCAAGATTTTATATTCTGCATGGATTTGGCTTTGCTGCCAAGGCTGTCATAAGGCTGTGTGCATTTTTGAGTATCACTGCTCCTTGGAATGATGAGGAGTAGGAGGTTGCTGAGAGTAACCCAATGAACAAAGGAAAGCACATACCCCCAAGGTGGGGAGGCTTAATTTACCCCTTTTCTTGAAAAAGAAAAGAAACGGTTTGTGCAGTCTGATCTCTAGTACTTGGGAATTGGAAACATCAGGGTAGCTGGGGAGGAGATTGCAAAATTGAGTGGGGTGAGATGGAAGCAAAAAGTAGAAGACTAGAAATGGGGCATAAATCTGTAATGGTGAGGATAAGCTGTGAAACTAGTTTAATTAAGTTCTGATTGGTTTTTGAAATGAAAATCCCATCAGACTCCAATTCTCTGTGCCACGAATGAGGATGATGGTGTTATAAATCTTTCCCCACTTAGAAAAAACTGTTTTAAAAGTATTTTGTTTCTACAGTGTCATGTTTCTCTTACAGCATAACCTACTGTAAGTGCACCTATGCTGCTTTAGCCTTAATTCCAAAGATTTATGCGGTTTAGCATTGTGAGCCACATGGATAGATTTTATGCTGGGGCCATATTCTGTGCATTGATCATGCCAGTTCATTGAAACATTTCTCAGCCCAAGTTGTCTTCCAAGGTGGAGACTCTGGCACAACCTCATTATTAAGCTGAAAACCCTGTAATATCAATGTCCATAATTAGTTGGGGCAACAGTTATTTTTGGCCCCATAGCTCTTTTCTTCTGAAAGTACTAGCTGAGACTTTTTCTTCTGATGACTTACTCAGTTGTACTGTGTAGAAATAGAGTAAATGTTTTAAAAGACAAATTCATGAGGCTGTTTCTTTATTTTGTCCTTGTATGTTTTGCATTTCTCTACTCTAGTGTTGCTCATCTTTAGCACTGTTATTAATGACCAAAAGTATACAGCCAGATCTTCATCTCTGGTCTTCCTGGGTTTTACTAACATTGTAACGTTCTTCCAAGGCCAGTGGTTGTGGTAGTTCCAGGTTGAGCAGGGGAGATTGATCTCTGCACTTAGACTTCTAACTGTGAATTTCCAGTTCTGAAATCCCCCCAAGGTTTCTGCACACACCTGCTAAGGGGTTGTTTTAAACATCTTCAGCTTAAGCTGACTGTGCTCTTGCTGTATTTTGTAGTTCACAAAGTAGTGTGTAAATCATGGTGACCAACATTTTTTTCGTCACCAGCTGTTGTGTTACCAGATGCGTAACCAGAACAGGTAAATTCTTGCCTGTTTCTACCTTCATGTACTTTCTCATAGAGAATCTAAAAGTTCTTATTTTTCCACAAAAGTGTTGAATAGATATATTATATAATATATACTGACCTTTTTGGTTACTCTGCAGCTCTTCGGAATAGCCAGTTGTACTGATGGCAAGTCCTGGCATTACAGTGAAAAATTAGTGCACTTACTGGCACTAGATACAGTTTCTTTAAGAGGTATATCTAACATTCTTCTGAAAAAACAAATCCTTGCAAAATTAAAAACTGACCAAGCCTGTTATTTTTACTGTTTAATCTTGCAGTCTAACAGGATTCTGCACAGCAGATGTGAGCTTAGCAAAAAGTGTATGAAATGTTGATTTGTCTAGTTCTATATCAGATCTCAGACTTAGAGTTATTCAAGTTTTAAAAAGTCACCCGCAAGATCAAGTGATTGTACCAAAGAGAGGCGAGGCCCATATCCCAGCTAACCCAGTTTGCCTGCCTTGAACAATGCCTAAAAACATACATCTAGGGAGAGTTAAAGGTATCTTGCTTGTAACCCTTGATGAATCAGTCTTCCACAAAATAGTTTTACCGATTTTGAACTCAGGTGTACTTTGAGCTCTGCCATGTGGCAATGAGGAGTTGCACATTTTAACTCCAGGCTAGAGGAACAAGCATCTCTTCTAGTTGGCTTTAAAGCTAGCACACAGGCTTTCAGATGTTACTTGAAGAGGCAATTATCAACTTTTCCTTGCATTTATGTCCTTATAATTATACAGGTTTCTGTTTCATCCCCCTTGTTTAGAGGGGAGAAGTCTTGATTTGCCCTAGACCATGCATTCCTTGCAGGAAAATCCTTCTGCATAACAATAATCCTATCAGCCCTTCTCTGCCTTTTGCAGCACTGCTTTTTGAGGTGAGATGTCACAAATAAGTCTCTTTTTTTGTTGTTTCTGTTTTATCTATGCTACTTCCTGGATTTATATGTAGGTGGAAGCCAAACCTCTCTAGTTCTCTGTTTTTGTAGGAGCTGATTTGACAATTTTAACGAGTGCAATCCAAGAAGAGAGCTAAAGGGAGCTGTTTGGTATAAGATGTTTCTGCCTGATAGGGAAAAAAGAAAAAGGTTTGGTTTTGATGTTGGTGATGCCTGAAAGGAGACATGTAATGCTTTTTCATGTACAAGACTGCAGAGGAGAGGAAAGTAAAAAAGACAATGTAGCTTCTGAAGAAAAGAGCAGAGGACAATAGCTAACTGAGCAGCTTGAGAAATACATAGGAGGGAAGTTGCTGTTAAGGGATAACAACAGAGCTCAGCTACATTTCAGGCTATAGAGATGATAATGTTTTCTTTGTTTAGTGGTGGTATTTTGGTGGAAAGCACTTAAGCAAACCAAAGCAAGAGTGCATAGCAAATAGCTGGGAATACATCCCTGCATAACAGCTCTGGGTCATGCTGCGCTGGTCCAGGGGACCCTTGCTCATGCATGTGACTGGTCTGGACAGCAGAAACTCCTCCTTTCAAGCATCCTTTAGCTTGCCATGCCCTAAGAGAAGGGCATTCTTACTTGCCATTTTCGAGAGGTGGCTGTTTTTACAAGTAACCCTTCCCCCAGCATCTCAGGGTGTTTTGGTCTATTTGGATTCCCTTGCATACAACAGTCACCAGTTATGGTGACAGTAAGGGGTTTCTCTTTGAGCCTCTCGGTGCCCTTTCTGCTGCTGTTGGCAGGACCAAGGGCTGAGTACTCAGCAGCTCTGGGGACTGGCACTGCTGGCATTCCAGGGGAGCAGGCTGGGCTCTCTACATCATCACCCAGATCAAGAGGTTTCTTTTAAAACAAGTTACGTCTGAAATTTGTTCCCACCTCCCAGCAGTGCCAGAGTCAGGTGTCAGTGGTGGAGCTGCAGTGGGTGCTCCCTCCCACCTTTCTCCAACTCCTCTTTCTTGCCTCAGCCTGATCAGCCACCATCTCATACTAGCTGTTCCCCTGCTGCCCAGCTGCTCCCAGAGCTGGTGCAGCCCTTTGGGGAACAGCTGCCCTCACTTTAATAAGACTTCTCTTTTCCTGCATATTGTTAACTTCGAGGAAACTAAGGGTATTTTTCCCATGTTGTGATCAAAAGACCTGGGTGAGGGAGCAGAAGCTAGCAAGTAGTCATGCACATTCTAAAATGATGGCACTCTCATTTCCTGTTGAAATCTGCAGAGATCCTGTTTTCATTCTCCTGAAAAAGAACACCACTTTTAACAACTCAAAAGGCTTTGAGAAGTGCCCATCTCCAAAACAGCTCCGGTGGTTTCTGCCAGTAGAGGAGCTTGACCTACCTTAGGAATGGGCCCTGTACACTGCTCCATCACTCCAGGAGGACAGCAGGCCTCCCTTAGGCTCTGCCCTTCCACAGTGGGAAGGAGTCAGATGTGCAGGAGAAGAGAACTGGGGCCTGAATCCCATATTGGTGCTGTAATATGTTGAGTGCAGGATTAATTTTTTCTGTGAAACCATGCATCATACAGAAGTATGGCAGCTACACCTCACCAACCAGCGTGTGACAGGTGCAGTTTGTGTGCTTTGGAGATGCTTGAGGATGAATTAGGAAGGAAGAGGCTAAAGAGAAACAGTTTTCGCACTGATGTCTTTGTACCTTTGTGCAAAGGTCATTGAGGGTAAAAACCTCCTGAGTTGCTGGAGGAACTGGTGGAAGAGTAGGAATTAATGGGAGTATAGATGTACCTCCTTACTGGTTATCACCAGTTCACCAAGAATTTTATCAGGATCTTTCCTTGAAAACCACTGGATGCACCATGTCCTCTTGCCAAGAGGGTCTTTGGTGGGTGTCTGAATTTCAGAAAAGACTGGGAAGGAGGGCTAAGAGCTCCTGCATGGCTGGGCATCATGGCATCGTGAAACCCTGGCAGGGCATCCTTCAGCTTTGTCTAGGTTCCTGGCCAGGCTGACAAATCCCTTTTGCCATCCATTTTCGTGAATGGCAGCCTTGTGGTTTTCAGAAAGAGTACTTAACCAGGAGCTTGAACACATAAGACAAAATACTCCCATGATTAGTTTGCTAATTTTTCCTAAAGGGCATACAGAAGTACTGTCTTAGCAGGCTTCAAGAGATACTATCCATGCTATATCTCATCCAGTCCAGCATGTTTAGGGATTGGAAATAATTTAAAATTTGCTATTTGTTGCTATCTTTAAAGTTAAAATACAGTCAGGATCTTCTGATGTTTTCAGCATTTGACTCCTGTAATAGGAATCTTTAGTGTAATGAAATCCCTGTGCAACCCTGATTTCTCTTATTACACTAGTGATATTGTTTAGAATATGATAGGTTTAAGATACACTTTCTATGAAAAGATTGGATCCCCTCTGAAAACCGCTCTTACACATTAAAAATATGCAAGCATTTTTTAAAAAAAAAAACATAGCAACATTTGGCTTGTCTACCTTGCATAAAATCTTTCAGTGCCAGCTTTTTATATAGAGATAATTATTCTCATAAAAAATAATTTAAATTTACCAGATGAAAGTACATGCCTTCAGCATCCAACAGGTGTGAAACATTTAACCAGTAATTCATCATTTTTATACTCTCAAATAGGTGAAGGAATTTCCTCCAGGAAAGCAAGGAGGTCATTTCTGTATTGGTCTGATGGGCTTTCAAGACACCATAGATAGCCAAGAAAGCAGCTCAATCACTGGTTTAGAATAAGAGAGGTGATTCTTGTCTTATTTTTATGGGAGCCAAATTAATTAAAATCAAGGCATCTAAAAGCAATTTCTTTGTGCTAATTTTGTGCGGTATATTTCAAGTTGTTGTGAGGGAGGGTTTCAGGTCTGATAGCATTTTTGTTGCTAAATATGGTCCTCCTCAAACCTGAAAGAGACCTCACTAAGTCAAAAATAGAGTTGGAGCAGAATGATAATACTTGCCTGGGAACAGTCAAGGCAGATTGGATTGACAGATGAAACATGTGCTAGAACACGAGGAGAGGAGAAGGGGGTACCTTTGTTAAACACAGCACAACCAGCCAGGAGTGGTGCCAACATTTCACTTGTTGCCCTTACCACAAGAATAATAGTGGAGTCCATGTTTTGTGTGTGTGCCCTTCCAAATTAAATTAAAATATCTCACTGTGCTCAATATTAATATAACAATAATAACAATCTGCCCCCCGAATTTTCCCTGACTAAATAGGTTTTGACACCATTCCCATTGGAGGTTTTAGCAAAAACTGCTGAAAAACCTCAGCCAAAGATGGCTCAAAGAAGATAACACTTTTTTCTCAGTCTGTGCATTTTACCTTAACCACATGGTATCCTATCAGTAACTTGGAGTGTTCAGGTGATCTCTGGCTCTTTATTGACCCAGTCAGAGAAGGGATCCCCAGAAAGGATGGCAGGTTGCTTCAACTTCAGCTATGGCAGGGGCAGCATCTCCATCCTCTGCCCCTGGATGTAGCCTGGCAGTAAGAACATGACAGTCTGGCTGGGTGTTATTTAGAGATTTTGTCACACCAGGGATTTTGTCAGTGTATTGGTGTTTTTGTTGTCGGTATGGAAAGCACCACCAGAAAGAGCAATTATGTTACTTGATGATGGGCTGTAAAAGCCTTCTCTGACCAAAGGGGCTTCTACTGGTTGAAGTTAAAAATCTGTTTGAGTAAATTTAAATTTGTTATGCTATAATTAATTCCATAGGTATCTGTCTGATTTTAAAGCCCTGAGTAAGTTAATGTAAAAAAAATTTCCAGAAATACACTGCTTGAAAAAGTAATTTAAAAAGTAATACAGAGAATAGTTGTCACAATAATAAGACCAAATCTCCTTAAATACTCCTTATTAAAAAATTTGTTGATAACAATGGAAAAATTATTACACTGTTATTTTTTTCAGGGTTGATGTCCAAAGCATTAGTTGGGAAATGCAGCTCCCATTTTTGTGTTATACATTAACTCTTTAATGGGGTGATAGACTGGAACTACAGTTCCTGCTTTATGATCAGGAAACAAGGACATGGCTTTTCAAGCAGTTCTCAAAATGAACAATGCAGGAGGTTTGGTTGATTAAATTGAGCTTTATATGCCATTACAATCATAGCCTGGCTGATTTCAGTTTACAATAGTACTAAGAATCATATTGAAAGGAATCTTACCATTAGATGTGTGCCTTATGTGCTTGTCTTTGGGTTGTAACATAGACTTCTCCTGGGTGAGGCTTGTCCCATAGGCTTATGTAACTTAAGTCTCCATGTAATCCAGCAATTAGAGTGCCAATATGCAGAAATTTTAATATCATTATCAGAATTCATAGACTGCCCAGTGGGATGCTAAAGTTGTGATTACATCCTACGCCTTCTAAATGTGTATAAAACTATGAGAAGTTCAGCCAGCTGCTCTTTCTTTTTTTTCCTGAGCATGGTTATTCAACTGTGTCTCACTGTTTATGTCCCAAATTAGAGGGCTTCCTTTGTCTGGGAGCAGCTCTTTGTATTACTTTGCAATGGTTGCAGAATTAACTACTCTGGAAAAATAACCGTATTTTCTGACATAACCACACTTAAACTGCTCCATCCTGAAGCTGTGAACTGTCACTCCAGTAAGACCCTGGTAATGAGCTGAAGGAGAGATTTTTGCAGATATTGGAGAGATATCTTAACAGCATAAGAATAACCATGAGATATATCTAATATGGAGGGACAAAATCGGGGCAGAATTAGAAATAATATAATGTAATACACTATAATAATATAGTAAAAGTTAGTAGTTTGACAATTTAATGTGCTACATTTTAGTTTATTTAGTTCTTTAGTACTGGGTAGACAGAGGGCTATTTAACAATAGTTGTAGTACATGAAGTGCACAGGAGAGCTGGGTTACATTTGCAATTTAGAAATGCTGTGCTAAGTGGGAGGAAGAATGCCTGCCAGTCAGAGCCCTGTAATTTCCACTGCCTTGCTCTCGTGGGACCAAGTGCAGCACCTGCAGAGGAGCAGGCACTGGAGGTTGTTCGTGGGCCGACACCAACATCTGTGCTCCTTGTGCCTGTTCCTCACCCTGGTGCTTCCCCACAGAACAGTTGTGCTCTTGGTGTTCCTCAGTCAGGACGGGGGGGACACTAAAGTGTGTATTGTGATACTGGAAAAGCTGAAACTTGCTATTTGTAGATAGCACACTCCTGTATTATAATTATTTGATTTAATGTCCTTTACTGAAGTCTCTGGAGGAGTGCTGAGTGACTCTTGCTATTGCTTCCATACCCAACTGGCTTTCCACAGGATAATGTGTGGAGGCACTGCTTTGGAGTACAGTGTTGGGACACACCAGACATGTCACCAAAACCCTCCTTCCTCAGGCAGTCTCACTGCCAGGCTCTCTGCCAGCTCCTTTTCATCTCTGCATGGCATCTGAGACCTGGAGGTGGTGGGAGCTTGCCACCATTGAGCAGTAGACAGTTTGCATATCTGCCAGTGTTCCTCCCCAGGGCTGTGTGTCAAAGAGCCTTGAGCCATTTCCCTAGTAAGGAGGGAGATATATCTGCCAGTGGACTTGTAGCAGAAGCAGCCAGGTCACAGTGTGTGGCACATGGGGAAGGTTTTCTCTTCCCTGTTGTTCTTTACATTCATTCTCATTTGGAGCTTGATCACTCATACAAAGTATTTACCTTTAGGGAAAATGTGTAACTGGATATGCTTTGTTATTGGACTAGATAGTAGGTAAGGGCTTCCAGTTAATGTTCTTCTCTCCTGAACATCTAGACAGATGTAGAAATATGTACACAAAATAGGATAAAAACTGAGGAAAGGGTAGATCTTCAAAAGGAAGAAACAGGTTTACTGATAGCCACTATAGATGGGAAGTCTGAAATTTTCTAAAACTTCAGTATGTATTTTAAAAGTAAGTTTATTAACCTGGTATTGTTCAACCTAACCCTTCTTTGAAAAGTTGTCATAAACATAACATTTGATAACCAGGTATCTTGTAGTCTGTTTAGGCAAAATATATAATTTGAAGATTGATAAGAAAGTGTTCTCTTAAGTGACAATGGTAAAATCTTGTGCTTTTATTATGAAAAAACACATCAAAGTGAAAACCCTAAGTTTATACCTTCTCATTAGTGACTGCTGGTGTTCCTTTAAAATATACCTATTAATCAGTCTCAAAGAGAAAGAGCTGTATCACCTGTGCCACTTTCCTTACATAGGATTTCTTGTGTGAGAGCCATTTTGAGACTTTATTGATTCTGACTCTCAAATATGTCTCTTAGGAGAAATTTCTGCTTCCCTTTGCTTACATTTTCATTGGCTTTTGACGCTTGGCCCAGAAAGGCATGCAGAGCATCCCTTTGCTCCTGCTTGGTGGGCTGGTCCCAGCCCAGGTGCATTCTTTCTCTACCACTTTAGATGCTGCAGGTTTGCTCAGATATAAGATTCTTCACATCCCACATGACCACATCAGCTGAAGAAATAGGCAGAGATTTACAGCAGACAGTTTTGTGTATGTAACCACTCTGGGGAACTCATAAAACTCTTCTCATAATGCAGACATAATTAGGTTGATAAATGCTGTAAGTTCACTTTGCTGTATTCACAGGGTCACATTCATTTTTGTATGTGAATGGCAGTTTATTTTTCAAAATGTTTGCAAGTCTCATGAGTTTCATAAATTGTAGTGTCAATAAGTATCCGTCCAAAAGCACGTTACTCGTTCTTTGTTATTTGTATTTGTCCTCCTTGAAAACAAATTTTAAAACCCTTATCCAGAAACAAAACCATATGCTGGGGATTTTTTACAAAAATAATTTTGCTAGTGTTAATGATACAGAAAGAATAATGTGGGGTTTGTGAGGATAAGGAAAAATAATTTTACTACTAAAAAGCAGATTTTCTAAATGCTTGGTTACTAGCAGTAAGTGATATTGAAAATCTATTTAGAAAAGCCCCCTAGTGCCTGATAATATTTACATTAAGATAAATAGGACAGCATATGCTACCACTTACCTTAAGAGGTTAATGAAAGGCTTTTGATGCACTGTGACTAATACAAATTGGAATAGTGAAAAAAATACCAGTATTTGATAATTTACATAATTTATGTAATAATCAAACCTTAGCAATATTACTGAATAGTCTTTACAAAAGTGTGTCTTACTAGCAGGTTTTTTTCAGAAAAAGTTCTCTAGTACAAAATTTAGTTGAATTTTATGTACTTATCACAAGTCCTGCCCCAGCATGTGTTGAAGGTAGCACAGTTCTTCCACAGACAGAGGACATGTCCCAGCCAGATTCACCTGGACGTGAGGAAGAGCTGGGCATAGACATCTGCTAGACAATGCCCTTGCCTTAACTTCAGTAACCCTCCTTTATTTCACAGCCACCTTGTTTCACAAAAAGGCAAGTTCCTTTTGCCAAAGCCTGACCTTTGAAACAAACTTTCTGAATTCTTAGTGATTAAGTTGTATGAACAGCAGCCAGAAGATGACAGGATGTCCTGAAGCTGCAGAAATGATATTTGGAGGCAGCAGTATCCTCTTTCACTTAGTGCCTTTTTCCAAATCAATCCAAGACTCTTTATCAATGCTACAACTGTTTGTAGTATAAAACAGGATGAAATCTGAAAAACATTCCCTTTTGTACTCTACAAAGCCTCCCTTTCCTCAACCCCGTGGGTCCTGAAATGTGCTGGTTTGGCCTTTTGTTTGTCAGGGGTTCAGGGTTTGGTTTTGGGGGTTGGGTTTGGTTTTTTTTCATTTTGGTTGTGGAATCAAATGTTTTTTATTTTAAACAATAGGTTATGTAAAAATTTCTCTTCACTGCTATACTTAGAATTTAGTTATATAAACTGTTTTCCTCACACTTCTTCCTCCTCTCCTTGTTGACGCACCGAGTCCCAGGAAATCTCAGGAACAGAAAGAGGCTGAAATGGGTTTGAGTTCTGTGTAGCATTGCTCACCCTCTGCCTCTCTGAAGCTCATTTTCCAATTGCTGCCATGTATGAAGTAAATGGCACCAAAGTTTCTATCTGGGATTCTTTCTACCTTGTGTTTTCTGTCCCTGAGACGACATTTCTTGTCTGCTTTCCAGACCTTTGGTGATATGTTCAAGAATAAAAATGGCAGTGCTTGATATTTTCCTTCATTTCCATCCTGTCTTTTGGAAAAAAAATCTCTTTAACAGGAGTTAAACAAATCTCACCAGTTAAATTGGAATGAGTTTGTACATCTTTACATTATACACAGTTGAACTCTTTCCCAAAATGTTTTTGGTTTTTTTTACAACAAAACATCCCCGAGCTTTTCATAGCTGGTATTCAAAATGACAGTGGATGTTAAGATCCATGGAGTTTCTTTTTTTTTTTACAATTTAGTGTAGTAGGTAGTAGAATAGGGAATGCACTGAGAGCAGCCAGGCTTTTGAAACTGCCTGTGCAGAGACTGCATATCCACACAGAAACTCTAAGTAAACAATTTAGCTGTATGCTGTTTATTCCACCTCTCTCTTTCTCTTTTCTTTGCTAACACAGGTCCACAAAGATTCTCGAGTTCTCAAGCCCTAGCTTATGGAAGTGTGTAATGTCAGTGTGGTTGCAAAATCACATGATCTCCTAGCTCTGTATCTTATCCTTCACCCAACATTGCACAACGCTGGACTGTCAGCTAGGAGAACGAGAGGAGCCAGATTGTGTTGTGCCACCTCTTTTTCTAGTTCACGCATAAGTTGCCACCAGGATATTTTTCTGTGTTTGTAGCACGTTTGGTGGATTTGGGGCACATTCTTTGCTTCCATCCTCCTCATTCATGTGACCCTTTCCCAGTGCTTCCAAATGAGCTAATGTGTCTTCAACATGGAGAACACCAACCAAGTTGGTTAGGATGTGTATTGTTCTCTTGTTTTATTTGTGGGTTGTTTGGGGTTTTTTTAATTGGTTTTTGTTCTGTTCTTTTTAAAAACATATCTACAAAAAGAGAATATATAACTTTCTGCCCTAAATACCTCTTTTGCATCAGGGATGGATATTTTAATGGAGTGAGGTGTAATAGCAGAACAGTGCCATGTCTCTGTCCTCACGAGCATAGCTGCATGCAGATTAGAAAGGCTCTGTAGTGCTGCTACTGTATGCCAGATTTGCTATTTGCTCTTGTTTGCATGATAGTATTTCTAATTTACTAATATGATATGGAAATAATGGCACATCACCGATCTTTCAACATATTGTATCACTGCTTTATCATATTAGGCTAATACACTGCGAGAGTTGATAGCACTTCTCCATGTCAAATGGGAACCACATCTCTTGGCACTGAACCGATTGGACTCAAAGATTGATAAACTTATCATTAGAGAATTGGCACGACGGAGACTCAACTTCAGCCACTTGCAAGCAACCTAATGGCCTCCGTTCAGAAAGTCAGTTCTTCTTGAATAACTTTGATGTTTATAACAGAGAACAGACCTGTTAAAGCGTAGACAACCACATGCCTGAATATGAGGCCTCCAGGAAGGTGTCAAAGGGCATGGCCAGTCTTTTGAAGAATGCACCCTTTCCACAATGGGACTAGGCACAAAGTCAGATCCAGTCTACATGGAGCGCATTTGCAGAAAATACTGCCCCCCGCACGGGAGAACGGATGGGGAAGAGGGTCTTGGCAGGGGAAGGGCTTTGATGTCACTCAGTTTTGTTCTGCACACCTCGAGGAATTAAAGAGGGATTCAGCCATGGTAACTGTAATTTCCCATTGCTTGTACTGAACTCCAGTGAACCCATTCAGGCCAACCAGACAGAGTCGTGTCATTTAAGCGTGCTTCACATTAGTGAAGGAAGTTTCCTTATTGTGTCATGCTAAACTAAGTGTATTCTGTCAAGTGGAGGTATGTACAGACCTTTCAGAGAACTTCCATTTATCCAATGGTTTGTAATGAATTCCCAGAGGGTACACTGGCACTCGTTTGGATGATGATGGAGAAGATACCTCACGCTGAGATTTATTAGACTCTGAAGTTAAACTCTTTGGTTCCTCTTCTAGGACTAAAACATGTGAGTGATGCTGCCTGGCCAAGCAGGCACAAAGTATTCTCTGTGTAACACCCAGACTCCAGAGGGCTGTTTTGGGGCCAGTATTTGTCTGGATGTCACTCGACGTAGATTCAGATATTGTATTTATCATTTTGTTCTGAGTCCCCTATGGGTTGATGTTTGCCTCTATCTCTGTGATTAGAATGTGGATTTTCCTTAATATATTTGGCTAAGGGTGTATTGTAATAATGTTAATGCTAATTACTTGATATTTCATACTATCTAACGGGAGATACTTTTAAAAAATGTATTTTGAAATGTTTTCTTTCTGTTTGCTCAATGTATGGTATTGCATTATGTTAATACCAATAAAATTATATATATATAGTTATATATATATTTCCCTTTTATAAAGAAGTAAATTATGCTTTTTTGCCTCACAAACAGGAAATGTGCAGTGAATAAAATGACATCATTCTGCCTTATAGCAGGTGACAAAGCTTACAAGTTTTAATATTCTTTTTTGAAAAATAAAAAGTATAGTATGACATAAACTAGTTGGAAATTCATCAAAATGCATGTTTTATGTTTCTGCTCAATGGGACTGTCACAAAACAGCCTAGATATTTAGCAATGTTGTTTTGGCATCTTTAATTTTTTCTAATCAGAAACATGCACTGTATTGCTATTATTGATTACAAAACTGTACTGTCATAATTTTTTGCCTGTTGGCCAGATAGACAAACCCACTGAGTTTGTCTGTAGGAATTGATTTTAAAATTTAATTCAGTGCTCTTTCCAATGCTTGGCAAAGGCAGAATTTATTTTTTATATGAGGTTGCCTTTGAAGTACCTGCCTCTGCCAGGAATGATAAATCACTGCTAAGTACATAAAGATTCTGCAACCTGAAGGATATGTGATTAAAGCCTTGTTGGAATGGCCTGCAACCCCAGCCAGTCCTTTACATTCTGTCATTAAATTCCATAATTAGTTAGAGGTGAAATGTTTTGGAAATGAATTAGAGAAGCAGAAGCAGGGATGTGACTCTGAGATGTCCTTTGGCTGCCATTTGGGGTTACACTGATGGCTTATTTGCTGCTCGTAGCCAAAGGCCAGCATATATCTGCACTAATGCCTATTAGATTGTCTTCAGCTTCCTCTCTTTCTTTTCCCCACCCTTTCTAACATATTGTATTGAGTATCTTTGTTTTGCAGAGGCATTCAGAAGGGCTGTAATTAGCAGTCCCTGGCATTTAATTGCATACACATTTGTTAAATATTTTTCTGTATGCCTTAAAATAAAGTATAGAAAATGGCAGTAAATGTTTCTTTAATGAAGGCATTTGATTTATTCATGAAGTCAGGATTTTTTAAAGGTGTTATTTTGGGCTTAATAAAGGAAATAAGCCAGCAAATTTTCTGTCTCGGTTTTGCATAACCATCGTCGGCCAGGGCTGATGTTCAGTTCCTTTCTCTTGTTCCTTTTGTGGCAAACACATTCTGCCCAGTGGGTGGGGAATGGACCTTTCTGCTGGGACCACTCTCATGCCAGTTTTGAGAGCACTTTTCGCTGAGGTTCATACATGTTTGCAAGTTCATTCTGACATCTGATGGCATGAGTAGTGATGGCTAGAAAAGCCACGTGGAATTTTTGCATTTCATTCCTCATGGCAATAGCTTTTGTTCTGAAAGGTACTTTGAACTCTGTGTGGTGCTTACAGACCATGGGGGTTGTATGGGCATTCAGCAGCTGATGGAGGGTGCCTAATGTTTGGCAGTGTTGTACCCTGCATAAATAAGATGTGAATCAGGGTGCAGCTTAATTAGGTTGGAATCTAATCAGTGCAGCTATCATAATGTGCAATTACAAATCCAATAATAAATCTGAATATCTGAATAAGTATGACATCTTCTGGGAAAACATTTTGGGAAGTATTTCAGGCCCCTTTCAGAAATGCCTTGGGAGGTACAGACCACAGTGAGTTCCAGAGGTAACTGAGGCAGAGTTCAGTTAACCTGGCCCCTGCCCACACTAATGTTTCTCCCATGTTGAAAGTAGGGTTGCAATTCCTTACTGATGCATTTTGGAAAACTTCACTCTCACTGCTGGAAAACTTCACTCTTGGTGCTGCATTTTCATAGAAATAAGCAGCTTGGGATGTAGCCCAAAGTAGAGCTCATTTTCTGGGTGGATGTTGCTCACCAGGAACATGTCCCCCATCTATTCAGGCTTGCTTTCAGGTATCAGTCCCATAAACCTTGACAGGCACTGCTGTTGTGCGAGCGTGACTGTGGCTTGATTCTGACTGGTGAGTAATATCGCTGGGTCCATATCGTTTGTCACTTAACCTTTCACAACTCTGAGTGCTGCAACAGCTTAGGTTTGTAAAAACAGTATTTTCCTCAAGGAGTAACTGCTTCTATATATTACTTGAGAATTATTATTTATAGGGAACTCGTCATCCTGTTTTAAAGTTACAGAATCTCCACTTCTATCAATTTTGCCCAGTTTGCTCCAGTTCCTGGCTTTCCTCATAAATACAAGTTTTCTATTGTTTTTTCCCCAGGGCCCAAGGGGAAGTGTACCATCAAAATGTGATTGATCTGTTTATTTCACTTCAGCATTGATAGCTTGTGGTAAAATTAAGCAGCACTTATATTGGTGTGTGGCACAGAAAAATGTCAGGATATTGTATTTCATTGTGTAAAATTCTCCCAGAGAGTCACTAAAATTAGCAGATTAAGGTTAAACTGGTGCCTTCATAGGCAGCTTAATGAGTAGAGTAGCATATCCAAAACGAAGGAAGGATGCAACTATAACCCTACTGCAGAAAAATTCTGCCACTGGTCAGAATTCCGTTACTTTGGTAAGCTTTGGGGTGATTTCATTCTTATGCACTCTCTGAAATCACAGCCCACCAATATAACCTCATGAAACAGCAGGAGCAAAGAGGGAGCTACAATTGCTCATTTGAGGTATGCAAGAGCTGTCAAGAGGCAGCACGAGCAGAAAAAGCTGATTATTCCCTCTGTGTGTCCCCTTCTCACTAATACAGTAACCCGTTCACTAGCACCTGTACTTCACTGCTAAGGATGTCAGCAGTGGCTGAATGTTCCTGTCAGCTCAGCAATGCACATCTGCAGGGAGAGGCATCGAGGGCTTTTCCTTATGCTCAGTTCAGTGTCAGCTATGTTTAGTAAGCAATTCCAGTTGCATGGAAGGCTGAAGAGATGTGGCTGAGGTGTGTGTGAGGCTCAGAGCAAGACCTGCTCAAGTGTCCTGTGAAGGCTGGAGGTGGAACATGTGAACATGCTCCATCCTGCCAGCTGACACTGCAGCCAGCAGGCACTGGAGCTGTGGAGCCACCACAGGGTGTAGATAGCTTGTCCTGCACACATCCCCACAAAGGTGACCGCAGCAGAGAAGAGATTCACAGGGCTCTACTGACCCAAAAGGAAAACTGCTAGTGCCATGAGTAGTTCACAAAAAAAATTAGAGCTTCAGTGCCACAGCAAAGGCTTGACATCTGTCAGGCCTTACAGAGGCTAGGGCTAGATCTTTTAAAAGACAGTACCTACCTGATTCTGATAATGAACTTGGCTGTAGTGGAAAATGCCTGAAATACCTTCAGATATCTATTGTTTGGGAGATGAGTTTTCCACTTGCCTACAGAGTTCACTTTATTTCAAGAAACCCAATTTATGCTCATGCATGTGAGAGGGGAAGCAGGTTCATACCATTGGGTGTAAAACTCCAGCAAGTGCAGAACTCTGTTGTTGGTGTCAGTGAGCACCCTCCCTAGGGATTATCTTTTTTTGTCTGCAGGTTTACGTAATAGGAGAGAATAGAAACTGCGTACAACTATCCCAGTAACCCAAAAATACTTCCACTTTAGAGGAAATGATGGTGTAAAAATCTAGGTTTATTACCTGATTGAATAAATACAAAATAATAAATGCAATAGATATAAAATTTAATGATCCTCCAGCTACTTAATATTTCACCCAACACATGGATCAAAGCTTGTTTTTAAACAATGCTCCTCCCTTCCTTGACTCAAGATTTTTTTCTGGGAAAATCCTGCACTTTCACATACACAGGGGCAGAGGATTACATGAGTCAGAAGAAGGCAGGGAGAGGGAAGAAATACCAGAGAGAAGAGTTGCATAGACTGGGTACTGCACAAGAAGCCCCTGTTTTGCTTTTAATTTAGTTTTAATTCAGCTTGCTTAAACTTTGCTTGTAGTAAACATTAAAATGCTTGTGTGTGTGTGTGTGTGTTTTTACAGGTGTAATCATATATCCAGTCAGGCCTTGATTTTAAAGTGGCATAGAAAATAGCATAGGTGTCTACTTGTACTTTAACAGGGAAATCTGCTCTATCTTACCCAGAGCAGATGATTAGCAGCTATTTCCATGTAGACCTGCATTTTATTGCACCTCCTGCCAGCTGTACCATGCCAGGCTTAAGTACTGTGTAGCTTCTTCCTTTTCTCAGTAATTATCAATGGGACTTGTAACATTTTCCTACCAGGAGCTGACTTTCCATACCATTGTGGCTGGCATCATACCTGTGCAGGAGTGAGGTCATGCACAGCCACAGCTGTGCAGACACCATCTCCTTTAAGCCTTACATTGATTTCACCACTTTGTTCCTTTTAGCTTGTAGGTGATGGGGGAAAGGAAATACATAGCTTAGTCTGCCAGCCAGCCATCTAAATAGTGTTAAAACTTATTAATTCCTGAATCTTTGTATTAGAAGAATTTTGGTATGTCTCACTCTTGGACAGTTTGGACTCTTAATGATTAATCTGAACAGCAGCAAAGACAGATTTAAGCCTTGCACTGAGAAACCAACTGCTTCTTCAGAGAATTTCTTTTCTTCCTTGCACTGCAACACTGCTAAAATCTGCATCCATTCTCCTTTCATCCATCTACTTTTTCAAGCTCTGTCTGGGGAGATCCCTTCAGTCTCTCTCCTGTTTGCTGGGGTTTGCAAGCCCAGCCAGGCTGTTGCACACTGTGGCCACAGCCCTTGTGTGCCTGTTGTCTCAGTCTGAGCTGGGGCTGCAGAGCTTGCTGCAGGAGTCAGCAGGCATCACATCTATGTGCTGCTCTACCTCCCTGCCAGTGAAACCACTGCAGGCCCTGGCAAGGTTTGATAGCCCCTCTTGTTAGACATGGCAGAGAGAACCTGCTGTGCCATAGGAAGATGACAAATGCTTTCTTGCTAGGGATTATATCAGTTATTAGTTAGCCTGTGGCAGACCAGGGTGTCTGTTCCCAACATAGACACATCAGGGTCAAGAAGGCAAAGGAGAAAAAAAGCACCCAGAGGTTTGTACACGCAAGGCTGTTTTATCTTACTTGAGACCATTTCCCAGAGGCTTGGGAGGGTTCTTGTTTTGGGGGAGTATTTACTGCATTTATTGTCACTCACAGAAAGTCTCTGGGACACTTGAGGTAAATGCCTCCCCTGCACAAAAGGGGAAGCAAAAAGGTGTAGCTCTCAAATTGGAAGCAGATCTTTGGGATTTGGAGGGAGAAAATAATGTGGCAGCTGTTTAATAATGTAATTAGTGATGTATTCTAAGAAAATTGCCTCCTTAATAACCTGAGAAAGCTGAGGTTAGCTGGTTCCTCTGCCAGTGGGAGTGAGCTCGCTAAAGGGGGTGAAAATGGGAGTTTAAATTTCAGTGGAGCCTGGAGATTTGAGTCTGACTGTGCCTTGTTCACTTCCTGTAACAGACTTGGCAGCAGCTTGGCTTTCTGGGGATTTGCAGAGGGTGGTACTTCTGTTCAAATGCAGGGCTGATTGCAGAGAGGGGAGTGGGCGTGTGTGAGAGGAGTTGCACAGCAAAGGAAAGTGCGTCACTGAGCAGTAAAGGTGGCAAACAGAAAAGAGAGTGGGAAAATGGAGAATTCCATTAGGGTGGCAGTGGTATCCATCAGTCAGGATGAGAAGTCTAAAAGCAGCAGGGAGGGTTGAGCCTGGGAGGTGTCTGGAGGCACTGGCAAAGACCAGAGGGCCCCCAGTGAAGAGCTTTGATCCTTGAAAAATATGGCCTTGTCGGCAAGGTAGGGGACAAAATTTATTAACTATCCTTACACAGGCAGCTCTGTTCACTCATGGCCCCACATGAAATCATGGGCTCCTCTGGTACCTCACTGAAAGAAGAAAACCATGCAAGATTTTGGCAGCTTGAGCTTTAGCAGAAAAGTGAATCACAGAAGTGCAGGGAGCTCCACTGAAAACTGCTGGAGGTTATTCCATATATTTAGAGCAGATTTATGGGAAGTGTGTGCCTAGAGATTATCTGTGTCCAGAGAGCAATGTGTTAGCCAGCTGGGCTGCAGTGGTGACCTTCTACAGGGTTCTAATTCAGTACCATCTTCCTGAATCATCAGTTTACACAGACCAATCATCTCTTGATCCATGCAAATACCAATGGTAACTTTCTCTCTGGTCACTTTTCACATATGTACCTTATGCTCTTATGATCTTGGTTTATAAGAGGGAAATGATGGAAGGACAAATTGCCTAACAGAGCCAGGAGTTGATTACATTTAGTACATCACAAAGCTTGGTTCATGCTCTTTTCAACAAGTGACAACACAGTATGAAAAATCCCACTAATTTTTCCTGAATGCCGAGAACCCAAACAGTTCCTGACCTGTTGGAGTTTGACCTACTCAGCTGTAATCTTCATCTCTCTCTCCTGAGAAAATGAAAAGTATATACAAATATTTACTGTATTCTAAGAACTGAGGGCAAAGTACACAAAGTTCAGAAACTTTTCCTATGGAAAGCAGAATAGTGAAAAATATTAACACAACATTTACTAGACAGATATATTCATTATCTCCAGAACTGGATGCAAATAGCTTTGCAACCACTTGAAGACAGCAGGAGCTTCTTTGTTACAAAATTCAGTGCCTGTATATTTTATATTCTTACATTTGGAAGATAAGGTTCTCACCAGATTTAGATCCCATGTGTTGCAGTTTGTGCAGCTTTATTTCTGCTCCTGAGTTACAGAGTTGTTCAGGCTTGTGTGGGGCAGGGGACAAAATTACAGCTTCAAAGAAGAGATCCTGCTTTTCAGCAATATGTAGAAACTGTGACATGGCAGTGCATTCAGAGAAACAGGGAAGATGCAACCTGCAACTCAGCAGCTGAATGAGTATGGAAAACAACTGCTGTATTGGCTGCTGGTCTGAGGTCACCTGCAAATCCTATTAGACCACATTTTCTACTTAAACAAAGCATTACCAGAGGTCTTATTCTTCCTTAACCAGACAGCCATGTTGTAACAGCATGACTTGCATACAAATCCACCACCTTTAAAAAAGAAAATATGTTTTAAGCTCAGCTCTATATCTAACAGAGTACCTCAGATGCTTTATGGTGCCAAGGGTTTCACCAACACCTACAGGAAATCAATCAAAGGCTCTAGCAGAAGGCTGAGGGAGGGGAGATGTGTGTGTAATCTCATTCCCGCCTACTGAGAGCCATTGAGAGCAGCAGCACCACCTTCAGCATTTCTCTGGAAAATACTAGGGGCTTGGGATGTGTTTGTGTGACACCCACTGCCCTCTCCCCCACCATGGGTGAACAAGGCACCTTGCCCTCTTTAGAGCTTTCCCAGCCTCAGCAGCAGCAAGGCATTTAAGCGACTTGTTTTTCTTCCCTCGTCTTTCCTCTTTAGGAAATCCTGTCCCTTTTTTGATGTGCTGCTCCTGGTGACATCACCAAGTCAATGGCAGTGGTGGGGAGGCAGCCCCAGCCCTGTGGAGGTGATGTGCTGATGTGTTCCAGGGCCCTTCTGTCAGTGCTCTGCTGCCTAACCCAGCCTGAGTCCTGCCCCCACAGTGCTGTGCCCCTCCTGGGCAGTCCCAGAGCTGCTCCCATTTGGGCCAGGGTAGCAGTCCTGAGTCCATCTCCCTCTGAGGTCCACGTTGAGTGTGTGCCTGTCCCAGGGATGAGCCCTGAGGAGCACCAGCCATACAGATCCCAGGCCAGCAGTGTGGGGAGGGAGGGCAGGACAAGATCCATGGCACAGGGTTTATAATCACAGAGGCCCTGCTACCATCCAGGTTCACTAAAGGCACTTGTCATTCAGTATTGAACCTTAGGGAACGCAAATGCTGTATTTTGCCTTGGTGGGGAGTTTCTGTGTTTTAGGAAGCCATGGGTTTTTGATGGCAAGCCTGGATGTGGTGGCTGGTTGCCAGTCTGGGCTCTAGTTCACTCTAGAAAAGTAAATTTAGATGGTGTGGAGTCAAGGTGCTGGCCTGCTTCTTCAGCAAGTCATCCCTGCCCTAATCCCCTCAGTGCAACCTTGGCAGTGCTGCTGGGGAAGAGACACCTGAGGAAAGATCCCATTTGCCTTGCGTAGCAAGAGATGAGCAGGAGAGAGAGAAGCAGGTGTCAAATACTCCTGTGTCAGACCAGGAGGGAGTTTTCCCTTTGCCCTTTAGCAAATCACCCCCCTTCCACAGCTGTCAGACTGGTGGGCATCAGCATTCAGCAATGGGAACTGACAGAGAGATCCCAAACTTCTGATCTCATTGCTACACAGACTTCTTAAGAACGCATAAAAATCAGGACCGCAAAAGATTTTAACCACTCTAATTATTCACCTACTGAATGTTTTGTCCTTTAGCCCATTAGATGTTTTAATAAGAAAGAAAATTACATGAAAGAGAAAAGCATCTCATTTCTTTTTTATTTCAGTCCTGGCCTCCATTGACAGTGATGAACCCTGCTTACCAGGCAGGGTAGCACAGGATGGGGTGATTCAGGGAGCTCTGTGCAGACTCAAAATGCTTCCACTGATAATAAGTCTCCAATCCTTCATCACTTCTATGTCTCTTAAAAAAAGATTAAAATGTGCGTTTTAAAAACAGCTGCCCTCTAAAAGGGCAAAGGAATAAACTGAGGAGAGGTGAAGCTAGATTAGTGGCCAGTTTCAAAATTCTTGGATTGTATAAAGGTTTGTACAAATGCAAACACTTTTTGTGATGGGGTGAGGAGATTTGGGTTTCTGGAGTTTTTGCCTGAGCCTGAGTAGAGTTGTTGCCCTACTGCATAGTATGGGCTCAAATGGGAGGTGGCCTCAGGTAGCTCTTGATGGACTAAAAATGTCACTTCTGAACACAAACTGTCTTCTCTCTTGGTGTCTGATAAAAATCCCTCTAATCACAGAGGACACTGAGGTTCTTTCCTTGAGGGACTTCTAGATGTGGTAAACTTTGAGCCAGTAGAAATGGCTGTCTTGGAGCAGGGTCAGTCACAGGGTAAAGCTAATGCTTGAAACCAAGCAACCTTCCTACAAGAGCTTCTAGGAAAGGCTGCTGAGGGCTGCCCTGGCTAATCCTGATCCCCACTCTGCTAATCCTGACTGCACTGCTGCTTGCAAAGCTTGTATGGAGTCACCAAAGGGTTTCCTCTGGGAAACACTGTGTGAAAGGTTTGATGTATTCTAAAAGAAGCATTTCAAATGCTCATATCACAGTAACACTTCATCCCCATCTTCTGCTTGGTTTGTTTTTAAATAAGCAAAACCTTTCTTTTTTTTTTCTTTTTAAATGCTTTCAGTATTAGTTAGAACAAATATTTTAAACCTGTAATAAATAAATATTTCTCATATTTCTGTATTTTGATACAGTATATAATAAATATTCGTTTTTTAGAACCGAACTATAGTGCAAACAGCTCTGTTTTGGTTTGCCATGCTGCCAGGTCATGGTTGTGCTCTTATATTTAGTCTCTAGTCTGCTGCTGAACCTTCAGGTAATAGTAAAGTAACAGACTAGCATAAGTGACAGCATTGCTGACTATTGAACAACAGCTGAGTATCAAGTATAAGAGAGAAAAATAAGCAGACTTTCCTAGGAAGGAAAAGGACATGTCATTCCAGGGCCACCATCACATATTCTTGAGTGCTGTTATCAGCACTTTCAGTCCAAGATGTGATCCCTGATGGGTTCCTTAGCAGGAAGCTTCCAGGGCTTCCTCTCCTTGTAATAAGAAAGTCACCCGAATATATAACTGCTATACCAGAAATATGATTTCTGGTAGTAAGTCATTTTAATATTACTGCACCTTGCACTGTTTCTTTTTTTTCTCTCTTTCTCTGCATGTCAAGACTTTACATTCTTGAAAGTTTTTCTCCCTTTCTTCTGAAGGCAATAGCAAGAAGGAGCAGTCACAGCACTCTTTTCTGGAACTTAGGAGGTGTGAAATATTCTCTTTATGGTCTAGTTAAACCTGTTAAAGCATTTTGCAAAGGTTTTTGATAGGTCTTCATGTAATCACATTAATGATACATTGTTGCTTTCTCTATTTCTTCCTCCTTTTTTTGTTTTCCCCTTTGTCTCATTACAGTTGAAACTATAGAGGAAAAAACAGCAGACTCCTTGCAAGATTTGTACAGAGCCTTGGAGCAGGCCAGCCTGTCTCCTTTAGGAGAACACCGGATTTCCACTAAGCTGGAATATAAGAAATGTTTTATAAAGAGATGTAGCGATCCAGTAGTCAATGAAAAACTGCACCAGCTGCGAATTCTGAAAAGCACTTTAAAGGTGAGATAAAACAGGGAGGAAAAATCGTGCCCCAGGGTTGGATGGGGCTGTACTGAAATCAGAGATTGTTGTGTGCAGCTGGAGTCCAGGCTGAGCCCAGTGTGCAAACAAGGGAGACATGGGGAAGCACTGCTTGAAAAGCAGAGAAAAATGTGCCTGGGAGAGCAGTCAAAGTGAAGGGATCAGTTTTAATTTCTTCATTTTCTTGTATTTCATCTTAGTCAGCTGCTCCTCCCCTAGCTAGTTTAACAGAAGTTGACACCAAATTATTGGAGGAAACCTTAATCCCTTTTTTGTCCCTGAATGTTTTGATTTACAAAAACACATTCACTTTGTAATTGCCAAAGTCTAAAGTTAGGCAAAGCCAGCCTTCAGAAGGGAACACTATCTCTTGCAACACTTGACTGTTTTCTAATTGATGAGCTTGTCCAGGAGGAAACTGTGTGCTTGCTTTCTGTGTAAACTGATAGGATCATTATATTTAATCAGTAAGATTGATTAAATAAGTAGTGATAATGATAGATTTGAAAATTTTAATGGTAATTTTAAATGTACCACAGCTCATTTAGCCTCCTTGTCAGCTTCCTTTGTTTGTTACAGCAGTTTCAGTTCTGTCCTGATAGAGATTTCAGCAAACAATATGTTGGATTTCCTCAGGGACCCTGTTAACTATATTAAATTACCACATTTTAAGACACCACATAATTGTACAGTGCATTTTGTAACAGCTTTCATCAAAGAGGGCTTTATCAACATTAATTAATTTAGTATTCTATCACCTAGAGAAGCATTTAAACAATATTATTTTCATGCTGTGGGGCTCCCATCCTGAAAAAATAATCCTACATGTGTTTAACTTTCTGTACTGTATCATCTCCTTGAAGGCAACCTGCATTATTATCTTGGTATGTGATTCTTTGCAGGATTGAAGGGTAGCAAAAAAGGGCAACATTCATGGCTGTCCATGACTTCTACAAGCATGAGAAACTGAAACAAAATCACAGTGCTCTCACACACATCGGGGTGGCAGGAGGTTCACGCTGTAGTTGTGGTTTTGTACCACAGTGGGGTCACACCCCACAGCTATGGTTCACATCAGCAGCCTGCTGCCATGCTGAATTGTCTCTTTTGTTAGTAGTTATTCATACCTGAGATACTTTATACCAATAGCTTCCTGCAAATGAAATTGCTTTCCTTCGGGGAAGTGCAAAAAACAGCGCAGCCTCTTGATCCAGTGGGTGCCTGTTTTTGTGCTTCTCTGCAACTTCTTTCCTTTGGACCAAGCAAACACAATTTTTTTGTTCTCTGTCCATGAGCCATATTTTCGAAGCCTGTCAGTACTTTTGTTTGGACTGTGATTGGTGTAAATCATTCGTATGTACATGAGACCAGTAATGGCAAATGCAATGGCAGCAAGGAGCAAAGACAGATAATTATTGTTTCCTGCCTAGAGCAGCAGTATAGACACCTGCTGGGTTTGCAGTGACATCATGGTACCTTGTGACTGGCTGCATTACAGCCCAGAGCTCCACCTCCGCCATACTACTGGCAATTGTATCAACCAGAAGCTACTGCTATTACCTGTTCAATTAGTCTTCTTTTTATCAGTGCCTTTGATTTCTCCTTCCTGAATGCAGCCAATTGCACTGGCCTGTTGGCGCTGATGTTCTGAACTCTCCTTGAATTTTATTCTACATGATAATATCCAGAGACAGTCCTCCAAACTGCTTCTAGCTCTTGGTGTCCTGTCTTCTGAGTCATTAATGAAAGACCCCTGTGCTCTCTTTCCTGTGGTAACACACAATGATTCTCCTGTCATTGAGTATGAGCTGCCTGGCTGGTAGAGCAGAGGTGTGGGACCAGCCACAATCTGTGAGAAATAAGTTATGGTAGCTCAAGCAGAGATCTGGTCATCAGGAGTTCCCATGGTTTCTTTTCCACAGCTTGTTCTCAGCTAGCCCTCTCTTTCTGGAAATTAGTATTTTAGCAGGTAGTGTTAATTTTCTATTGTTTGCACAGCAATGAAAGCACTGCTTGTGGAAGATGTCTCTGACCCTTCTGATCTGTCCCATCATACACAGCTTGATATTCCCCCTTGCCATGCTACCCAGAAAGATTTAACATCCTCATGGTATGACCATGGAAAATGTGAGTTAGCCATGAGTGTGAAACCCATCTCCTAGGGAGGTTGGAGGGGAGATTGCTGGTGGCCACGCCATTCCTGTGCTGAGGAGCAGTGCTGCAAACCCATGTGCTAGCTGTGCTTCCAAGGATTATGGCTGTGGCATCCAGCTTCTGCCACTTGCAAAACCATGAGTGGCTGTGGGTACATCTGGGGCTTACTGTGACCCTCAGCTCCATGAACCAATTACCAGGGAGGGGTTGTGGTACAGGCACTTCCCTGCCTTGATGGTGCTCAAGGAGGTACCAGCAGCTACGTTGTATTTTCCCTTTTCTGCCTTCTCTTTGCCACAGGGTCAGTGGTAGAAGAGGTAGCAGCCAGCCAGAACCATGCGTGCAGTAGATCTGTAGGGAAGATGAGTTGTCATTCCCATGGGACTCTGTGCAGAAGGCTTTGCAGAGCTCAGGTGCCCCCATGCCAAGCCTGGGGAAGAGGCTGTGTGTGTGTCTGCATCCCACACACCACGCAGTGTTTCTAGTGCTGATCAAGAGCAAACAGATGGTGCTTTGTTGTGTGAAACCCACCCTGAGAAATGCAAGCAGCTAATAGTAAACAGTACAGGGCTTGCTTTTTCTGGGGCAGAGCAAGGGGCCAGGTGGGGGAATACGGACTCTTACTGCGGGTTCTGGACAAGGTGAGGGAAACCCAGGTCCCTGTGCTTTCAGGGGCTCTGAGGCTTGAGGTTGTACCCCCCATTCTCTCCTTCCCCCCAGGTGAGATTGATTTTGCCAGTGACTCATCACTTGCATTAACTCTTTGCTTGTTCCTTTTCTCTCACAGGCCAGAGAAGGAGAAGTAGCCATTATAGATAAAGTTCTGGATAATCCAGCCTTGACGTCTAGAGACTTTCAAGAATGGAAACAAATGTACCTTGATCTCTTCATGAGCGTCTATGAAAGCAGCCCCCGCAGGGACTCTGTTAATGGCTCGTCTGAGGTTGAAGCACTTATAGCCTCGTTAGCACACACTCACTCTTATATAGAAACACATGTATAAAAGTCTCTCTTTTTGTCCATTTGCTACATTCCAGCCCTTTACTTAAGTGCATAAAGTAGTTTTTATATCAACATGTGAGAGCTCTAGTAAATTATATTTTAATGTTACTCAGCTGTGTGAAATCTTCAATGATCAACGATACTTTAATGAGGATTTGTATATTTTATATGCTACCAATGCTCTGCTTGTGTTTACCTTCTGTGAATTAAAAAACATGATCTTTAGCTATTGAAGAAAAGGATTTAAAAGCATTTTTGGAAGACTGTGGCCTTCATGCGGGAAGTTCCACATGCTAAAGCTTTTGTTATCAAAGGTCAGTTTTACAATGATATTTTATATTGTATAATTCCAGTATTGCATTGCATTTCTGGAGTGCAGGTACTATTTTGGTGGTGAGAGAAAATCAATTTTTATATTTCATGAGAAACTCTAGGAGTTTTCTTAAATAACAGGGAAAAAGTTTAATGCAGTGGTTATGTTGCAGTTTTGTCAAAAAAAAAAGGGTGAAAATCGGCAGACAAAAAATTACTAATGTGAATTTAAGTGTCGAAAGTTTAGGTCTTATTTCCTTGTGCTTTTTAAAGCCTGTTGCTAAGGTTTACCACCAGAGCAAAGGGAAGCTAGTTTGTATTATAATTAAGACCAATTTGTGTGTTGTCTCTTAATCACATTAGGTTGATTTTAAAAGAAAAATCAGTCATGGTGATTGATGATGCTTTTGCACTGAAAGTATCAGTATAATGTGTAGATTTTGCAAAAGAGAAAATGTAGACTTTCAACATCCTTGGTAGCAGCGTTTCTTTAGCCCAGAGAAGCAGTGGTGGAAAAGGTTTCCAATGAAGTGCTTCAAATCTGAGATGCTTTGAAGATTCCCACAATAGAAAAGGAGTGAATAGGATTTTGCAACTAGTTTCCTATGTGTTTTCTGAGCTGTGAAATTTGGCTGTATTGTATGCAGGGATAATGTGTGCTGAGAGCATAGCTGAGCACAGAACCTGAAAAATAACCGAGGAGTAAAAAAGCCTCTGGTTTGCTTTTGAAGGGGAAGGGATCTCTCTGGATTCTACTGAGTTCACAAGCCAATTAAAATGTTTTAAATTTCCCTGAGATTTGTTATCTGCTGAATGCAACCCAGTGAATACGAAGGGAAATAGCTCCTTAGAGTTAGGCACATGCCTGAAATAAAAGTGGGAGGGAACTCTTAAATCATATATTTACTTTTTATGGGCTTGGTTTTGAAAAATATTAAGAGCATGACAAATATTTCTGCTCCTCTTCAGTATTTTGCTGCATAAGGTAGGAATCATGATATGATTTAATAATGCTCATGTGGAAAGGAAAAGCCTCCTTTTTACTTTAGTGAGTTGTACTCAACCAACTTGAGACTATTGCCTGTACAGCTCAGTGAATGTACTTTAAACTTTATGAACTCTGATTTCCTGGCAGTTACATCCATGAAGGGATGAAGGAAAGAATGGACAGATTTATTTTCTCTCTCTCTCTCTCCTTTCTTTCTT
>VXBI01004289.1:751406-824219 GCA_013397375.1 Toxostoma redivivum
CCTTCCTTCCTTCCCTCTCTCTTTCTCCCCTTTTTCTCTCTTGCTCCCCTTTCTCTTTTTATTCCTTTTCATTTTTCTACCCCTCATTTTCTATCTTGTTATTGCATTTGGATTGCAAATGTTCTGCAGATTTTGCACAACTGTACAGAAGAGTGGCCTTTCTGTAGCCCATTTTCAGTAATCCTATATTCAAGTCGTATGGATGACAAATCATGTATTAACGTTTGTATAAAATTCTGGATCCAGTGTAAGATTTGTACTATTAGAAAAATATTGTTTGTATAAACTGGACATTTATTTACTGCATGGGTACTGACTTGTATATTAAATTTGTGAGGTTTTTGTAAATTTCTCTTAAAAATGCTTGACTTGAAATGGATTGTGCTATTGTTCCAAGCATTTAGATTCTCTTGCTATTGTTTTACTGGACCAAAAGTAAATATATTCATATGAAAAACTCTTTATATCTGATGGATGTATATGCACATTGTGTAGTTGATTCCTTGTCAAAACCAAGGCAGTTCAGAAGACTTAGATCTGTTGCTATGCAACAGCCATTCTGCCTGCACTTTACGTTAGTAAAGTTAGCTTGATTGCTTTAAAGGTGAAAATTAAACATTACAGTTTTTTAAGCTAGTCTAGTGACAAAGAACATGTGTCCTCTCCATTGTGCTGCCTTCTTTTAAGACTATTAAATGTTCTTCTATATATATTTTTATTGTATTAACTTCAGCCTAGAAAGGGAACACTGTAAAATGAAGTACAATAAATTTAGCTTTTAAATGAACATTTATGGCTCAAGATTCACTTTACTCCATACCAGATTGACTCTGTGGCATCTGACTATTTTGTCTGCATTTCACATATCCATGTGTCTTAAAGTACCCCGGTGGGACTTAAACACTGCCAGTGTGGCCAACAGGGAGTGACACTATTGTTGATTTGTATGTAGGCAGGCACTGAGTAAAGACTTCTGAAAAACTTCAGTTACCTCCCTTCCCTTTGTACTCTTTGATGAAAGTAAACCTTTTTTGACTGTAGGGTTCTCTCATGTAGCAGTTCAACAGCAATGGAGCATTTTACCCTTATGAACAGGTGTGATAAAATAGTGTGTGGTGCCGAGGTAAATGCCAAGGCATCAGTAACAGCTTGTTACTCCTGTACGAAGCTTCTTGGAGGCTAACTATAAGGGTACCCATTCAGCTCTGGCCATCTAAGCTAACACAGGGTCTGGATACTGAAGAAACATACATCACCAGTAGTGTGTGTCTTTAAAAGAAAACAAAATAAACTTCTGGAAGTATTCTACAACAGAGGCCACTGAGAGAGAAATGGCATCTATCAAACACTGTTTTAACTTTCAGCTGTACCTGAGTTTACATAGTGAAAAGTCCATGCTTTCTGTCCAGTAATTTCATGCTGGTTAACTAAGACATTCTTGCCTAGTACGTAGGATATCAAATAATACCTTTCCTTGGCAATACTTGCTACTAATTCTTCTAGGCATCAGTTTTCTAGTCTTTATACAGCTCTCTTTCCTTTTGCTTAGCCTTAGCATAAAATCTCAATAGCACTTACCAGCTGGGAGAATTACCTCTGATTAAGAAAACATAAAAGATGGATTATATTTTTTAATATTTGAAAAATCCAACTTGCAACACGTACTAATTGCTATCTAGGTATTATCCAGAAGTCAAGGATTACAGTTCTCACTCATCGCCTCTAAACGTGCTACTTCCTGCATCCTTGCTCAGTGAGATCAGCTTCCAGCTTTATAAATCCTAGATGTGTTTCCTGTGCTGGAGCCAGATTTTCTTGCCTGTTTCCACCAAGCATTTGGCTTATCCAAGCAAAACTTCCACTCTCACATCCAGTGCCAGTGCGATTTCCTTCTTCTCCAGGACCGCCCTGCTTGCTTATCTCCTGGGATGGCTGTTCCTGAGCATGGCAGCTCAGCAGGTGGGCAGCTTCTTGTGCTGGCTGTCACTGTCCTGCTCTTCAGCCACCTCAGGGAGCTGGAGCACGGCACACTGCAGCCCACACCACGGCAGAGGCGCCTTGCAGATCTCTTCCCAGCCATCATTGTCGATGTCATAGCCAACCACGTCTTGTGTGGAGACCTCCAGTGAGTTTTGCCATTTCTTCCCCCCAATAAGAAGAGCTGTTTCCTCTACCACTGCCAGGCCATAGGAGAATCGATCATAGATCAGTGGTTTTAATCGAGTCCATTGGTTTTTATCTGGGTCATACCTTTCTATTTCAGAGAAAGGTTCATATAATCCCAGAAAGGTGAATATGGATCCCCTGATTGTTGCCATCTGATGCCCAAACCGAGCAATGCCCATTGGGGCACGTTTCACCCACTGCGCTTCAAGTGAGCTTAGGGAATAAACCTCATTGCTTGTGCTGGCTGGGGCTGAGTACTTGCCCCCAGAGATGTATATGGTGTTCTTGCAAACAGCACTGGCATGGCCATGTATCCTGCAGGGCAATTCCCTGGCCTTCGTCCATCTATCTCTGCTGATGTCATAGACTTCCACAGATGAATGCAGTGACCCGTCCTCACCCCTTCCACCAATGGCAAAGATGTCCTTGCCTAGGACACAGCAAGAAAACTGGCATCTCTTTTCCATCATGCCCGTTATTTGGGTCCATATGTTAAATCTTGGATCATACCGATGGACCTTGTTTGTAACCAATAAGGTCTGTCCAATTTCAGCATCACCTAGGGTACCACTTTGTATTTCCCCACCCAGGACATAGAGGAAGTTCCCCACCACACAGACACTGTGGTTCTGCACTCTGTCCTGCAGCTGCGTGAGGGTTCGCCATTTGTGATTGTAAACGTCGAAGGCCACCACGTCGGTGATGAGCCCCTCGCCTGCTGTGCCTCCCCCCAGCAGAATGATCCGAGTTTTCTGGTTCCTCAGTGTGGTGGACTTATCCTGCAGGACAGGCTGTTTGAATACAGATGTGTGATAATTTATTGCTTTTATGATTAAGCACTTAATACCTGGTGAGAGGGACACTTCTGACTGTGTGTAGGTTTTTCTTAGCTCTTCCACTGGGATGAGACCATATCTTATGAGCTCTAAAAGGCTGCTTGCATGCTCCAGTCTGGATTTATCCTGCTTCAACCACAACAGGACAAGATTCAACAGGCGGCATTCTTCCACCATGGGGAGATCTGGTGATTGAATCACTGCTAGCAAAGACCTAAAGTTCAGCTCGAGAAGTCCTGACAAATCCAAGTCCAGCAGCTTCCAGATATTTTTGATAATGTATTTTTCTGTGGCTGCTAGGGCATCTGGCAGGTAGAACCTCCTGGCCACGTTGGCAGAGAAGCAGCAGTTTTCCAAGGCAAGATTGTTAACTAAGTACTGATTGCACAAACCAATAGCATCAGTCACTTGTAAGTAGCTTGCAGCTTCCAAGGTGTCCTCCAGGCTTTCAAAGGAAAGGGGCAGCAAGGATGTGTAAATGAAATCCAGGATGTGCTGGAGCCCAGTGGGTGAGACAACTTGTAGGTGGATGACACTGGCTTTGGACTCTTGGGTATAGCTTTTGAACATGGCTCGGAAGTAGTCGCTGGAGCATGCCAACAAGGACTTGTGCGCAGGAAACTCGTTTTCTTTAACTTTCAGCAAAATGTCACAGAGAAAGCCCTCTGACCTCAGGCTCTGGTATTGGGCAAGCACGGCAGTACAGTGTGCTTTGCAGTAGGACAGGAAGTAGCTCATGGCAGACAATGCAATGCTTTCCCCTTGAGCTATTAGTGCTAAAATGCAATTAGATATTGAAACAGCTGCCTTACTCAACAGCCATTGCTTGAATGCCCAGCAGACCTCCAGCTGTTAGAGAAAAGCCCAACCCAAAAAAGCCAAGTCAGTCTCTTGCCTGGCACAGGGGGACAGTTAGTAGATTTGTAGTGAATTCAATTCATTCCTTTATAGAACAAATAGCTATTGTCATATCAGCTGTAGGATGCTTACTTTTCTTGCCTCCACAAGTTGTGCAAGGATGAAGAGTCCACAGTTGTGCCGAGCACTTGCTTGGCTGGCCATCAGTTGACAGATGAGGGAGCTAGATGACAATCCCAGTAGATGGCCCTTCGTATCTGCTCAGCCGTCGCCCCCAGCCCTCCTTGCTCCACAGGCAGATCCAAGGGATCCTCTCTGGCTGCCAGCGCGTGGCTCTGAGCAGACACAGATGAGAAGGGAGTGCTGACTTTTCTCCTCTTGTTTGTAGTTTGAACTCCACTCAGTTCAGATGTCCCCACCCCTGGGACAGCAGCCCCCTTTCTGTCCCCTTTCCACACGGTCTTGGGAAGCCTCAGCTGAAGATCAAATCAGCGCCCAGGGATTATTATGGGAAGATTTTCTGAGCCCATAAATCTTTCCCCGGCAGCCACTAAGACAACCAAAATACCATGATTAGTCACTGGTTCGATTTGACATGCATTTCTGGCTCTTTGCTTCACGTGACACCTCCGTAGCTCACAGCTACCAGAATAGCCACAGGCTCATCCCCTCGTCCCCCTCGCCTGGGAGCCAGCCCTGGGCGGGTGAGGAATGGGGCCAGGGACTGGGCGGACAGAGGAGCTTCCAGTGACAGCCACAGCCAAAGCAGCTGACTTGGAATGACCTGGCTGGAAATCACAAGGGTAACACATTCACACAAAGTGGTGACAAAAATAGATTCCCCCAGTTCAGCCGTAATAAACCAAATTCTGTTTATAGAGGAGGCTTTGCATAATTCTGCTCTCAGTTACCAGCTGGGAACAAACCCAGAGCCCCCAGGGATGGGCCAGAGCTGTCTTGCTCAACTTTCTCACTTTCAATTTGTCCCAATTAGAAGCACTTATACAGGGATTATCCCTGATTTTCACCTGGGCACTTCAGGGTCTTATTTCTACCAGGAATAGCAGCTCTGGGCAGGCTACACATTCTGGCCTCCTAAAGCTTGCTTTTATTTCTTCTTTTTTTTTTTTTTTCCCTGCATAACTCTGGGTGGAGGTGTTCAGGAATCTTCTCCCAACACCTTTCTTTCAAATCAAACCCTCAGGACTTGCAGACCTTGTCAGGGTTGATAAATGTCTGATCATTTTGCTGCACTGTGAGCCAGCAGACTTGGGAGCAGAGAAGGATCCCACAGGACTGGAAAATTTCACTTTTTGCTTAAGCCCAAGGTAAAGCCTTTTTACTGTACTTGTTTATATTTATTTATGTGATGTCATGAAATTCTGGCTTACCCCTGTAGCTCAGCAGTGTTTGGAGCTGACTGGATCCTAATAAGGACTCTGCATGCTGTGTGACTGTTCCAGTGAGCTTAAACTGTCTTGCTAAACAGACTGATACCTACACATGCTCTGTTTGTGGGGAAGGACTCCAAAAACATTTTTTTTGTTGCTGTGTAGCTCTGAAAATTGATTTCCTGCTTGAATCGACTTTCTATCATGACATTATAGACCATGAATCAGGATCTTGCTAAAAGATCTTGCCCTTTGCTAGCAAAACAACATGTATGGGCAGTAGTGATGAAGGAGAAAAGGGACACTAGTTTCTTTTTCCCAGTGGTTTTGCCTATGTCCAAGTTGGGGCAACTCTAAGGTATTTGAGGTGTTAGTGAAGCTGTGCAGTTGATTCCGAGGTTCAGTTTTGATATTTCTCCTGTTGTGGAAGTAGAGACCAAAGGCCAGGTACCTCTGTCACCCCTTGGCAGTCATGAGTCCTGGTGATGAGGGACCAGGCCTTTAATGCTTCCACTCCTAGAGACACTGATTTCCCAGTTTAACCCCACCAGGTACCAGATTTCTGTAGCACACGGTGCAGAAAAACCTGCACTGTTTTGAAATAGCAGGTGGGCACTGTGCATCACAATTTCCCTGGGAGCCTGAGGTGTGAGACAGGAGAGCACAGGAGCTGTGCCTGCCCCACAGAGCTGGGTTTGAGGAGAGTTCCTGCAGCAGTTCTGGCATATGAACCTCCTGGCATCACCTCCTCCTCACCAGCAGTCCTCATCCTCCAGCAGCCCTTAGCCTGTGCTGCCACAACTGCTCTGACACAGCGGGGAAGTGATGTGTGGGGACAAATGGGGAGAACCCAAAAACAGAACAGGAGGGAGGTTGGACCCTGTGGCCCAGGCCAGGTCAGCCTCCCTCACTGTGACCTCCCAAGCAGACTGAGCACAGCAGGGCTGAGCCACGGGCTGGGCTGGGGCTGCAGCTCCAGCAGAGACCCGTGCACAGAGCTGGGCTGGCTGCCCCAGGGCACTGCTCGGTGTGTGTGCTGGTACAGCTGGCACCAGCACACATAAATCAATCCTACTGCCCCTGCATCCAGATGTGCCAGAAAGAGGTCAAAGTATGGCTTGGCCAACTGAGGGTATTGCCAGCAGCAGCCAAGGAATATTCCTGATCCCCATATGACACTCCTGCCTCTGAGTGATGCACTCCCACTCAAAGGCAGGGTGCCTTTTCCTCACCCCCATCTTGTACCAGTTTGGCTGGCACGTGTACAGTATCAGCACAGCTCCAGCCACTGTTATTTCTGTAATTTCAGAGAGGACAAACAAGGCTCAGTCTGAATGTCCCTGCCTGTGCCCAGATGATTCCATGTCAACCCAGCTGGTTGTGCATCACTTGTTTTTCAAATGAATTCCACCCGTGGGTGGCTGTTTATACAGGTCAGTTGCTGACACTGATTGAACTGAACTGATTTAACACCATAGCCAGGTAAGCAGGTCCTATAATTGTATGCAGATTTGCTGTGCTATTCCCTCTCAGACTTACTTCATCTTCATGGCAAGCCAGCTAATAGAAGTAGTAAGAATCATGATCCGTATAAAGCTGTTTATGTGCCTGGAGATTTTTTTCCTTTGGCTTATAATTGAAATAAAACCACATCCTTTCCAGTCCCTTGCTCTGGAGTGAAAAAAAAAAATCATTATCAAAATGAGTTTTTTCCCTGCTTCACTTCCAGGCAGTTAGCCTTGTCTAACTAGGGAGCCTGCCTAGCCAAGACCCTCCTTTGTCAACAAACAAATTATCTTCATGCTGCAGCTCAGGTCTCCAGCACCTTTGGAAGAATATTTAATGTCCATTAGTAAGAGAACAGACGGTGACTAAACAGCTAACTTACAAATCTCAGCACGAGACCTAGCACTAAGTGGGATGCAGTCAAACCAGGATCTTATTTTCTTTGGGTGTAATTTGGAAGATCAGATCTAATGTTTGACTCACTAGATGGTGCTTAAAATTAGAGAAATATTAGTGTTTCAATGATGCTGATTTGATGGGAATAGATAACACATTTCTAATAATGTGCATCATTTAGACTTTAAATTAGATTTAGATTTCAGGCTTTCAGTATAATTTCTGTTTAAGTGATTGCTCTACTACAGTAGGCAGTCTGAAATTAAAAAAAAAAAAAAAGCATTCAGATATGTGCTGTGAAAAACGTTGGCTTCCACACATGCAGAGGTTTTTTTCCTATACAAAATTGAAAAATGGCCCAAGTTGCAATGCCATGTTCAGTTTAATATTGCAAGTAGGCCATTGGTCAATGTTGGCCAATAAAAAATGGAATTATTATTTTAAATTTTGCCAATTATTTTTTAAGAGTGAAAATTATAAAGAATTGTACAAGTGACATTAGGCTCATTACTAACAAGTGGCTTACTGTAAAATACTCATTACAAAACTCCACAGCAGAGGATTTCCAGGCTACATTTTGTTCCAAAAGAAATCAGTGCATTCTAGAGGACAATGGAGCAAATATTTCAGATGCTTGATATGTACCATATGAACAAATAACAGCAAAATGAGCCAAGAAATGAGTATAGCTATACAGGTTTCCTAGAAGTGCTAATCAGAAAGATTGTATTGATTTAAGTTGTCTTGTAAAAATCTTTGGACTACAGTCTGTTCTTCATCCTTGAATAATCATTCACAGTAGTATTTGGGTCAGCACATCTATTTAAAGCAAAGGATGTTTAGCCCAGGAAAGCAGTCCTTCAGAACAAAACAGTAAGAGGGAAGGAGGAATTTTCTTGCAGCTAAAAGCAATGTCTGGTGAGATCATGTCTGTGTATAAAGCAAAAGAGAAGGTTCCCATCTTGCATGAGGTGGGCTTAGGCTGGGAGGTTTCCATTTAGGCAGGGGCAGGCTGGGGTCACCTGTGGCTTTAAGCACTGAGTGGTGCCTGCAGGACACTGTTCCTGTGAGCTGGGGGAGCAGGAAGGCAGCACAAGGCAGTGCCTGCCCCAGCCTTCAGAGGGGTTCTGCAAGCCCTCAGCACCCTGTATCCATCCTTGTGCCACCTCACAGGGGTCTGTGTCCGGGGACACTGCTGGCAGCAAAAGCCTTGAGTGCAAGGCTCTGCCTGCCTCTGGGGAAAAGAGAGGTTTAGTATGGTCAGGAGTCAGAGCAAGGACCCCAGCCAAAGCTTGCTGCAAGACCATGACTGCTAAACCATGGCTGTGTGGAGCTCTTCTGTGGTTCTAGGGAAAAAGAGGAGGAAAGGAGGAAATACCACGGGCACACCTGGGCTGGGAGTGGCCATGTCCCAGCTGGGTTCCTCCAGCACTAACTACACCTGTGCAAGAAAGTACCCTGGGTCAAATTATGAAAGGCAACATGAAATAACAGACTTTCAATCAGACAGCACCTCATTTATTTCCTCTCCCTGTTTTTTCAGGTTTCTTTGGCCTTCCATGAAGACAGATGTTGTTCCAGCTTCCATTGCCACCTCAGTGGGTTAGACTGAGCTTCCCTGGTGAATAAAAAACAAATTGGAAAATGTTTAACTTGGATTCCCATTCCAGAGCAACTGCAGTGGGATGAGTCAAGCACTGCAGCCACAGGATAATGAAGGAGAATGTGTATTTTAATGAGCTCATTTCAGAGCAGATGCACTAATAGGTTTCACAGTATCTCACAGCTGAGAGTGGAGGGCTGCTTGGGGTTCATCTGTTCCTGTGATGGCCAGGTGGCACCAGAGATGCTCTGCACTGAGCCCTGGCTTTCACCCCTGGGCAAGCAGTGCTGCCTGTGCTGTTGTTGGGGCAGAGAGAGACCTGCAACCCCTGCCCAGGGGGATCTTCCCTCTGCATCCAGCTCACAGACATCTCTGGCTGCTGACTGCACAGCATGGGTATGGACAGCCCTAGCTGAAGCTGCTCTGCTCAGGGGTCCCTTCTGCAAGTATGGAAGCTTCCCTGCTATAAAAGGAACATTTCTGACCCTCATGTGGCATTCCTGCCTCCCAGAGACCTTGGGGCTGGTTGAGCTGGGTTCCCAACCTTTATCTGCTTGGGCACAAGCTGCAGCTTTGGGCTGTGTGAGCACTGCTGTCAGGAGAGCTGGGCTCTCCCTCTGCCCTGGCTGGGCACACACACCCAGCAGCTCCCAGCTCTGCCTCCTGCACACAGCCCCTGCACCTGACCTGTATCCAGCACAAAACCCCTGTGACTGGGATACACCTCAGGGTAGGAAAGGGTAAGGAAATGGGAACTAGCCTCCCACAGTTCAGTGGTCTTTGAATGCATTTACTGGTAATTAGAACGAGGATGAGTTTTCCTAGGGATAGGATGTAAGGAGCAACCAGTGCTCTGAGATCACAGAGGAGAAAACTCCTCTGACATTTTCCTGTGTTGGGACACCACAGAGATGAAGTAAAGCTGCAGTGTTGAAGTAAAGCTCTATGCCTCTGAAACCAAGGTGCTTTTCACATAAGCTGTGAAGATTCATCTCCACCATCCTCTTAGATTTCCTAATTCACACTCAAGCAAATGCTCTCAAAGACATGGACTGCTGATGAGCAAGGTAAAGGTTACAGCGTAATCAGTTGCTGTTACTGCATGGGATAAGGAGATCCTGATGTCTACACTCAGCTGATCACTAAACGTGTTCCCAGCGTCTGTACACTACAGTCATCATCGTTGTGATCACTGTCTGCTGCACACCACATTACCTAGTGACTTGGACTTGGTCCCTCCGTGCCATGTAAGTCTCAGGCTTATCCTTGGGACTGAAAGGATTGCACCTGCACATGCTGATCCTTTTTCACTTACTCACAAGCTCTCAGGTTTGAGAGTGGGAGAGCACCCATGGGTGAAGTGCAGCTGGAATTGATTGCACATGCCAAAGGATGAAGGATGTATGACAAACCACCAGGTGTCTAAGGGCTTTTTTTCCTCAATGACTCCTGACTGAATAAAGCCACACTGTAGTGTGACAAAGGCATTGATGGAATGTGTGTCATTTACCCCCTAATCTTCATGAGTTACTGACTGGTGTGTGACTAGCAAGCCTCTCTGATAATTGTCAGGCTGATCTCAGAGCCAGTCCATAGTGCCATAAGGTACTGGAGGCCCTGCTCACCAAACAGGGAGAGAGACAACTCTTTCCACACCAGACATAGTCTCTAAATTCCACTCCTGAAAGAAATTCCTAGGGTAGTTACAGAAACTGTGTATGCCAAATTTTCTTCCCCAAGCCCCAGTCTTAGAAGACCATGAAGGATTTCCGTTGTCTCCCCTCTTTCCATGGTATGATCTGGATGCCAACTGGGCATGAACATAAACTGTGGATAGCAGTGAGCCAAACCCCTCATCTCCAAGGCACTCTCCATGAACTAATGTATTATGAGATCACTTTTATTAATTTTAATTTGGACTTCTTATGACAGGAACAATGCAAATATTGACCCTGTCATGGGAGTGCAAAGGTTTGCCTGCACAGAAAAAACGCATAGCATGCCCAAAACAGCTTGAAAGGCTGTTCTATATTCAGCAAGTTTATTTTGTTCTCATCTGTCTAGGATAAGGACTGACATAAGTGACTCTTGAAGGGAGTGACCACTCATGCCCTGAGCCCCAGCAGTGTGCACCTGGCATGACAGTGCAGCAGCATCTTCCTGGTACAATAGCAGAGTTTTTAGGGAACCTTTGCATTTTGCCTGAAGCAGGAAAATCATTGCTCTCTGTCAGTTCTTCTGTCACACTCAAGAAAGGAAACTGTAGACAAGTGAAGAAAAAGCAGGTGAAGAGGACAGATGGACCTGAAACACTTTTGGGGGAAAACACAAACTTTGAAATGTCTAAAACAAAAACACCTTCCCAAAACTGCAAAGACTTACCTGTCCATTGGCCCATCTCTCCAGGGCAGGTGGTATCTCTCAGCTGGACATGGCCCTTGGATGCACCACTCCAGCCTTGCCAAGGCACCCAGCAGTGCACCTGGGCAAGGTGCCTTCCTGACCCTCCTCAGGAATGCAGGTCAGCCACAGGTGTGGTCTGGGGTGGACTGGCAAACTCCTCCTGCAGTAAAGAGTCAGGGGCTTTGGGGGTGATGGTGGGGAATACAGTTCAGCAGTGCTCACACGTAAAAAAACCAGAGCAGTTGCACCTTCTCCCTCCATGTAAGAAAGCAGTGCTGGTGTCAAGGAATCTCTTCTGATCCCAACGGAGTCATGTCCAAGGGGAGGATGAGAGCTGAGCTAATGAGAGCTGAAGTTCAGTAAGAAATGTGGTTAAATGGAACTACCACACAATCATGTCAATTGGATATCCTAGGATTGAAAGGAGGGAGAGAATGAAAATAAATGTATATGCCTCCATTTTTTAAAATTATGAGTAATTACATAATTAATATTTTCTGGAGGTCATTCAAAGACAGCAATGCAGTAGTTTAGGCCAACTTGACCATCCTGAAAGGGCACAACCGTGGTTTCCCTACCTTTCATCCTCTTCCAGTCTTCCTTTTTGCTGAACTACGGCCCAGCAAGCAAGTTACCACAAAGAAAGTTTCCTGAATTTGCACTGTGAAAATGACAAATGTGGACAGAAGAAACCTGATTTCAAAAGGTAATTAGGTTTATATATGTAGAGCAGTAGATAATCTCTGTGCCTGCATCTTCATTTAGCTCACAGTAGCATGAATATGCCTACAGCCCTGGCAAAAAACCAAACCAAACCAAACCAAACCCAACCAAAACAAACCAATCCCAAAACCAGAAATCACCAAAAGAAAAGTCAAAATATTAACTTCACACACTAGACTGGAGGCAGACTTCCGGCCCATCATTATGCAGGCAGATACTGTGCACTGCTGGTATAGCACTTCATTACACCAGCTAAGTCAAAACTTCCAAAAAAATGGATTGTATTAAGTAAATTCTCCCATACTTCCCAACGTCAGCACCCTAACATAATTTCCAAGGTTTGAAGATTACACTGTCTGGAAAGAAAACACTCAGATTCAGGACTTACCTTGACATAGCCATATCCACTCACTTTTGACACACACCAGCTGTACATGTAAAATAAACACTCTGTGCAAACAAACTGCACACCCTGGTATTTCTACTACTCCTGACAGTGGTTTAGAGGCTGCAAGTTAAAATTATAGACAGAATATGAAAGCAGTCACCATACAAATCACCTATCTGTTTTTCCCCAAGCAGGTTTATTTGCCTTTGATGATATAAAATTGCTGTTAGAAGTCTAGCAGATCTTCTGCAGGGAGTTATATTTTGCAATTTTATTCAAATGAACTTTGTGGTCGAGTAAGTATTTTTCAGTCCAAAGTTTACAGTGCTATATGGAAATAGAGACTGGTTTTGTTTCCTTCAAAGCCAATAGAAATTTTGCTATCAACTCTGGAACATGCAGGAACACAGATTTCTTAGCACAGAGAAGCTTGGGAGGCTGTCTCAGCTTAATTTTTCAACCTTATATGCTGGCTCTCTCACCTGATATGCAGGGTATAATCAGCTCCCAATGGTTCTGTTAGAGTAAAGGTCATTTTAAAGATCAGACCCTTTACTGCTGAGCCCCTTATCTGCTGCAGAAAAGTCTGGTGAGTTTCTACCTATAGCACTTTATTTTTAATGGGTTAACTCCTGCTGTGTAGAGATTATCAGTGGTTTGTATGGCCTGAGCAGGCCCTGGTGAGCAGGGATGGGGAAGGGCAGCAAAAATCTCTGCTAGGATGTCCCCATTCTGCAGCCTTCACTGATGCTTTAGGGAGCAGAGTCCTCAGACACCAGTGTTATGTGGGTGCTCCTGCTGATCTCACCTGGGTTACTTCAGCAGCAATATTGTTTCCTACTCCTTCAACTTCTGGAAATGTTTAATTAAGTGACAAACAGGTTGATTCTTTTTTCCCCCTGCTATTCAGATCAGGCATTGTCCTATTTTCCTCATATTTTCAGGAAAGAGTGACTGGAGAAAATACTGCATTTCTACAGCTTCTGAAATTGCAACAGATGGCCGTAAGTCCAGAAAAAATAGTAATGAAGAGAACTTCAGTTCCTATAGGCCATTTGTGGTTTCCCATGTACTGAAATTCTCAGCTACAAAGACAAACAAGAGGTTTAATAGGTATAGCTGAAACACCAGAAACAAAAGTATTATGTCACTTTCAAAGGCAGAAGGAGCAGTTAGAGGCCAAGGTCCTGTCAAGCAGCTAAACAATCCTAATGGCCATTGCTCCTCATGACAATGTCCTTCCTGCTTACTAAAATGCAGTGATTCTGTTGTCAGTCTGACTTGTTCAGGACAGTGCTGTGTGCAATGGGCACTTTTGAAACACTCAGAAAGTGGCAGAAACTGCCCTCCCATGAGGCCACTGCTGTAAGTCCCTGCAGTCAATAAATCTTTTTGGTCTTAATTGTTTGGGTTTCTCTTAGAAACAAATATTCACCAGCTTCTGGTTTGCACAGTCTTCTAAAGGTCACAAATGCTAGCTCCAAGGGGAGCCAGGCTATTCAACCTTAAACTATTTAACCTTGGCTTCCTGTGGCAGCCTGCACTGCCATAAAAGCAGGCATCACTATGGGACGTATGTGCAAGGATGGAGGGGTAAAGTTCTTCTCCCCTTGGCCCATTTCAGCATGTTATTTTTAAAAGCTTATGTGTTCCGTGATGAAAATAGATATCTTCATTCTGCTTATCCCTTTGGATGGGTTTGATGTTGGATGCTGATGGTATGCTGGGAAATTAGAATTACTTTCTCATTTAAAAAACGTGGATGGAGGGAAGAGAAAAGGATTTTCTTGTGATTGTTATTAGTGGTGAAAGTTTTTGTTAAGGATAAAAAAAGATTCAGGTTTTCCACAACTTTAGTCCTTCCAACTATATGTGGGAACATGTAGCTCCAGAAAAGCTTCCATTAAGCTACTAGTCTCAACTTCCTAAGACTATTCAGACATGAAATGACCTCTATCAGTATTTCTTATACTTACCTTTCATCTGATCATGACCAAAATTCCAACTAGAAGAATTGCTGAGGAAGCTATAATCCAAGTTTGTGCCTTGGCTCTTTTCATGCTGACTCTACTTTTGAACAGCATAATTTCTAATTACACCAATCACTGCATACTCATTTGAGCTCCTTGCTTGTGAAGATAATAAAATGTGTTCTGAGCTACCTCTCCTGCATGATGAAACAGTTTGGGGTTTGACTCTTAAACTTTTAGTCATCTATCCTCTTCCTTTTTTTCCTTGTTTTGGTTTTGGTCTGTTCTCAAGTGGCATTAGAGAAGGTAGAGCCTCCCAGGAGTGGGAACCACTAGTTCTGAGTGCAGTCCTTGCTTGGGCTCTGCAAGAACCAGCTCACTTTCCTTTAAGACTCATTATTTTTGTCATCTGACCTAGAAAAATCACAAGAGACCAAGGATCCCCTTGCATGTAGGTCAGTCATGTCTTGGGAAATACAGGGTTTACTTTCTCACTTCTGGGATGGAAACTGATATGGTTGTCATAATTTTCCAATTTGATTGCTCCACTGAGTGTTGTATGTTTCCTGCAGAGGCATAACATGCAATATCACAGATATATGTTATATATATGCAGGTCAATAATAACAGCCTTAAATTAGGAAACAGTTCCTAACAGTAAAGATAACAAAAGCTTAGGACAAGTTGCCTAGGGAGGTTGTGAGGCCACCATGCATAGCATCATCTTTAAAGTGTACTGTAAAGAATATATTCCTTACAAATCTGCCTGGAGGCAAGGAGATTGGTTAGATGGCATTTTGAATCCCTCTGAGGGCTGTACTTAAGGATCTTCTGCTTCTAATAAGTGTTCAGTCACAAAGTCCTCAGGCCTTGGTGATTCACACAAACGATTTTCCAAGCAGAGGTGCTTTACTGAAAAACAAAAGCTTTAAATAGGAGAAAGCCTGGGATGCATGCTGGTGTATGGTGCTTTGGAGATATTGTAATTGCTGTTTGCAAAATCTACTAAGCATGCCAGTAAGCTGAAAATGCACAGGACAAAGGGCATGCAAAGTGCCTGAAAGCACTGCCTCTCTTCACAGGAAGGGCCGTTGAAAGGTCAGTGCCCAAGAGCACTGCTCTTTATGAAACTTCTTCCCAGGGATGTCATGACTTGAGAACTTCTGCTGAGATAAATCCATAAAAATTTTTGACAACTGAACGCAGTAGTGTGGAAATGAGCTTCCCTACCACTGATGTCAGAGCTGGTTTTACTTGTCTTTTCTCCTACGTGACATAGAGATAAATAAAACAGGTAATTTTCTTCTTCAGATTGGTAGAGGAGAAATATATTTGTTCTGGATAGTAGTAATTTGCATTTCTGGACGCCACTCTCTTCTCTCTTTTCTTGAAGAGAAGGAACAAGGTGTGCAAAATATCACTAAGCCAAAAAAAACCCAATAAGCAAGACTAGCAACAGCCATATTCTTCTACCTGATTAATGCTGTACCATACCAAGCTGAAAGAGGTGCAGAAGAGAGACCCCCTTGAAGAACTGGAAGTTGCTCTAGGTAAAGGTTTGCCAGACAATGCAACACCAGTGAGACTGCTGGGATACAACAAATTCTGGAGGAATTATGCCTCCACATTAACATACATTGTGTTTCCTGAAATCCTGCAATGCAAAATCACTTCCCCAATGTGCTGGTTCACTTGCTGCTCCAGCAGGACAGAATGGCTTCAGGGAGGGATGAGATAGTCCCAGCTTTATGGGGAGGACTAGAAATCCTGGGCACTGAGCTTTTCCCCTACAGATGTGAGGAGCTCCCTGGAGGACAGCAGGGCAGGAAGCCTCAGCCAAGCAGGCTAGATGGGTGCAGTCCCAGGAGAGACCAAGCCAGCAGAGCCTGGGAATTGCTGGAGGGAAGAGGAGGGAAGAAGAGAAGCCTTCCTGGCCTGTCTCCATCCCAGCAGGAAGGGGTTTTGGAGGTTGTGGTCCCACCTCAGGTCTTTCTGAATCAGGCTCCTCCAGAGCTCATGGTTTGCTGGGGCTCTTTTCCAGGTGGAGGCTGGTGATAAATCCATGGTGCAAACCAGCAGAGCTTCACTTACACTTGCAGCTGACTCAGCCTTTGGGTTTAGGTCAGAAAAAAGCTGATTTCAGCTGCCTTGCTGGATATGTCACATAGGCAGAGCATGTTCCTCTCCTCTCAAGGGCTAGGGAAGAGCCCACATGTCCCATTTGAGTCATGACTGTAAGAATTTGATGTCAAATGAATTTTCTCAACTATGTGGTGCTGTCCAGTGTCATTTTCCCAATTTCCACAGAGATCTTACCCCTCGCAGTGTCCCTTCTTAGAGTGAGGATGCTCAGTAACATCTTATTGGAGAAACAGCCATAGCAGGGAATTAAGGGGTGGCCTCATTCAGAGATGTTAGTGGCTGAGTCACTGGGATGTCATTCAGGCATGAGGACAGACTGTGAAGGCCTTCAGATCACATGCGTGCATGACATTTAGAAGAGGTGGGTGACCTCACAGGAGATTATCTGAGAGATCTGAATTGGCCATAGAAAGGGGCATTGGAGGCCTTCATTTACCCTTGATAACCTTTAGCAATAAAAACAGAGGATGAGTGTATGGATGTGCATGCAGGGAGTGTGCGAGGAGTGCTGAGAACATTGTGAAGGCCAGAGGGCTGGTAAGCCATACCCCAGCTCCAGTGACACACGTCTGTCATGGAAAGAGGGAGGAGGAGGACACTGTGTGCTTCACAGGGCACAGGACTTTATTAGTTTTATTTGATTTTGTGTGTGTGTGCGTTTGCTACCTGTCTGTGCCATAAGACATTTAAGAATTTGTGCTTTTTACCTAGTTTCTGTAGGAAAACACAAATCTGGATATTCTCCTGACCCTTATAACTCTAGGTCACCAGGCCAGGGCCAGAGTTGCCATCAACAGTGACAGCAGCAGCAACACTGAGAAGTAGAGCCCTATTTAATCAAACCCTGCTGTTTCTTCCATTGCTCAGCAGCGTCTCCAAATCAGCACCTCAGCACACACAAGGACTGCTGGGGGGAAACAAGGAGAAAGATGGGATTTTTACTAAGTTTAGTAACAATAACGATCTAAAGGGCCTTAAGATTTTTCCTCAAGCCTTTGGCCTCCTCTAAGCATTTATCTGTCATGGTTCAGTCCAGCACAAATCTTTCACAAACCTGCTGGACCTGCTGGACCTGCCTGGGTGAACCTGCTGAACTATCTGTTCAAAAATCTGGGAAGAAAGAAGTGGTATGGGAGCAGGGATTTTAGAATCACAGATTCTAGGCTGGTTATCCTGTCTACACAATAGTTTAGTTTGGAAAAGACAGGATCACCAAGTCCAACCTTTAACCCAGCAGTGCTAAGTCCACCACTGAACAGTGTTCATTGCCCCTCTCTGGACTCGCTCCAGCCCCTCAGTCTTGTAGTGAGGGGCCCAGAACTGGACACAGGATTTAACACTTTACTCACCAGTGCCAAGTACAATCACTGCCCTGCTCCTGCTGCCACACTATTACCAACACAGGTCAGGCGTGGCACAGTTGTAATTTTTGGCCAGGGAAGAGTGGAGTGAGAACACGTGAGAGGAACAGCTCTGCAGACACCAAGGTCAGTGCCGAAGGAGGGGCAGGAGGGGCTCCAAGGGCTGAAGCAGAGATTCCCTGGCAGCTCCTGGTACAGCCCATGGTGAGGCAGCTGTGCCCTGCATTCATGAGATCCATGGGGATATAGAAATCCACCTGCAGCCCGTGGAGGAGCCCACACCAAAGCAGGGGGATGTCTGGGAGGAGGCTGTGACCCTATGGGACACCTGTGGAGAGGGGCCCTGGTCCAGGCTGGAGCAGCCTGTCCTTGTTGGACTGCACCCGTGGGAAGAGAGCCATGCCCCAGCAGTTTGAGGGGGACTGTGGTCTGTGAGATGGACTCAGGTTAGAAAGCTCAAGGAGAACTGTCTGCCATGGGAGGGACCCCACGGTGCAGCAGGGAAGTGACTCCTCTCCCTGAGCAGCAGCAGAAGCCCCAGGAGATGAACTGACCATCACCCCCATTCCCTGTCTCCCTGCACTGCTGCAGTAGGAGGTGGAGCTGAAAGGAGGGAGGGGTGGGGGGAAGGTGTTTTTAAGGATTTACTTTACTTCTCACTAGCCTGCTCTGATTTTATTAGCAATAGACTCTCTTCATATCTCTAAGTTGAACCTGCTTTGCCCTTGATGGTGTTTGATGAGTGATCTCTCCCAGTCCTTATCTGAACTCCTGAACTCTTCATTATATTTTCTCTCCTCTGTCCAGCTGCAGAGGAGAGTGAGTGGCTTTGGTGGGTGCCTGGCAGCTGGCCAGTGTCAACCCATGGCATCCACTCACATGGATCCTCCTCATGCCCAAAAAAATGTGTGAATCCTGCCCCTTGTGCCCCAACTTGCCTCACATAGTCAACAGCTATGTGTTAAGGATAGAAGATAATGTACTGCGTCATTACAATGTCCAGTTCAGCTGCATGCTGACTTCTGCATTTCTACGCATGCCAGAGCTTGGATTGGCAGTCTCCTGTTGGAAGGGAGATGTGTTATGCACCACTAAAATCCTGCAATTGCTCAGCTAGGAAAGCATTAGATGGAAAGGAAGAACCACTGTATCAGATGAAGATTACTCTCAACAGGAACTATTGCAGTACCTGTAAAAAACATTCACTATGGATGTAGCATCTGTAAGAAAGAAAGAAAAATTTAATTCCAGTTTCACTAAAGATATAGCAAAGAATTAAATCACTTTTCACAGTATGACATCCAGACAGAATCAAATTTAATTAGTTACCAGACAAGATTTAGCATCCACCAGTGCTTAAGAAACCCACAATTGGTATCGGGGCCAGAGCACTCTCACTTCACTTGCACTTGCAGTCAGTCACCAGTCTTCTGTAGGATGCCTTTGAAAGCATCCACCTCATAGATTACTGCAAAATAATGCAGTGGGAAGTAAATATAATATATGGATAGGTGTGCTTATTTTATAAATGGCTTTAAACTTCTTTCGAAGACACCGGAAAACTGGATTTTACCAGGTTTGACTGATCTTATATCCAACCCTCAGTTTTTTGGTCTCTGAATATTTTATCTTGGGGCTGCAGTATTTTTTGAGGACTGAAAAACTGGCTTTAGGGGAAGTTTTCTTTGTATTTATTCACGCACCAATAATACTAGGCAGCCCAAATACCAAAATTAGGATCTTTCTTCCAAATGCATTATTTAATCTGCAAAAACTCATTCAAATTAAATATGCACACATTAGAGAAACTGGGACTTAGTCATATGGGCAAAAGAAAATTGTTTCAATATTTTGCCCCTAAAGCTAAAGAAAAGATACAACTATTTCCTTAGACCATCTTCTGTGATTATCTTCTCTCTACATCAATTTTTTATAATAAAAAAGTGGCCAAAGTTCCAGATTTTTTAATGCCTTCTCATAAATAATTTACAGACTGCATTAAACAAGAGATAAATAAAAGGGCCCTCTTTATCACCCTTGTGAGTACACTGAGCACAGTCCTGGTGAGATGCCACTGAACTCAGTGAACTGTGCCTCAAGGGTTTGATTTGGGGAACTCACATCCATAAATACAATTGCATGTAGCTACTGATACAGTATGTAAAGCAGTACTGTGGGGCCTTGCTTTTACTGCTTTTTTTTTTTTTAAACTACTTGCTTTTACCACTAGCTTACACCATCACAAAAAAGACAAAACTCTCAGTCTAGTTCTATAATTCAAATGAATGCATAAATCCAAGCCTCCAGAATTTTAAGACAAATAACACTATTTGCCTCAGAAGTGCAGAAGCCATATAATCTTTAAACTGAAAGTGGTTAAACCAGAGTAACCCATACATTCAAACTCCCCAAAATTTTTAGGTAACAGTAATTATTATTATTTTACCTCTATCTTTATCTTTACCTCTAAGCTAATAGTTTTGGGATTTTTCTGTGCAGATAATCAGAAAAATCCTTAGAGTGTGATTTTGTTCACTGGCCAGTGATTAAAACTCTTTTCCCAAATGTGTTGGGGTCTTGCTGTCTCATTAGACTAAATCCTTTTCTGTGGGCATTGCATGATACCCATTTCTGTTTTTTCTAACAGAACATATTGCTAACATTCTTGAGCAATTTATCTTAGATTAAAAAAATCTCTTTTTTTGGCATTAGGACAAATAAACCCAAAACTTACAATGCAGAGCAGGTAGAGAGTTAACAAAGGAAGCTCTCCCAGCCCTTGCATACCCAGTGCTTGGTTACACAGGAGCAGTGCTGACCCTTTGATTTACTCTCACCCAGCTCAGTACAGAGACCAGGACACAGGGCTGACACTGAAATCCAGGAATTTTATAAATCCAGCTTCATTTCATGGGTCCCCCACTGAGCAGGTCAGAGACAGAGGTGGAGGGGAGTCTCTCTGCTTCAGCTGTGTTTGCTTTGGTGCAGCCATTCCTCTGGCTCCTCTCGAGGGGTGCTCCTTAGGGAGGTGTTAATGCACATCTGTCAGTGAGTTTGGCTCATACCCACAAAGACTCCCATGTGAACACAGGAAATGGGCCTGATTTTAGCATGATCTGTTATTATGTATTTCTGTGCTTGTTCTTCTTTGTAAGACCTCAATCTTTCCCTAAATTTGTGTCAAAATCTAACATCTGGGAGATAGAATTTCCCATACCAGAAGTACTAGACTGCAGAGTTGCTTGGAGCATCTTTCACTGGCCTGTGTGTGCCCTACAGTCAGATCCTTTAATGCAGCTTGGATAAAAACTAACCTCATTAGCACAAGATGGTTCAGTTGTAAACTGTTTGCTGCTGAGACAGTCTTCACAGCCTCCTTTTTTTTCCTAGTACTTGGTTGCTAATTTCATGGTTTTTTAGGGATTTCTTGTACTCTTAAGACTTAACTCAGGGTTCTCACTGATCCAGTCCCCATTAGCTGTCAGTCTCAAGGCAGTGTAAAAATTTTTGTTTAAAATAAAAACAAAGCCCAGGAAAAGTGTTCTTTGCCTCTGACTGGTTCCTCCCCAGTCTGAAGATGTTTCCTGGCCCCTGGGGGTACCCCCTCCGTTTGGAAGCAAGGATTCGAAACCTGGCAAAAGAACTTCACTTCTCTGTCAGGAATGGGATTTTTTCTTTCATCTACACATTCAGGTGTGAAGACTGAGATGTCCCAACTCTCTCCATCCCCTGGAATTTCCACTGTGAAGTTTCCTAACTATAAAAGGAGGGGGAAATGAGGCTTTACCTTTCCCCAGTTCTCTGAAATTAGTATTTTTAGTGAGTAAAGAAAACAAAGGCCAAGGCCTTGACTCATCTCACCTTCAGTGTGTTTTTCGATGAAGGGGTTATGTGTTTTCTCCTTTTTATCATTTCCAGACTGGTAGGAACAATGCAGTCCAATATCAGTGACTGATAATGCAGTGTTGGGGAAAATTGCTCATTTTCGATTGAACAGACATGTTAATCTCATCGGGATGTAAATGAAAGGTGCTCCTGATTCATTCCATCTCTTGACATTTCCATTTCAACCTGTCCTTCAGGGATGTTCACCGCCATGAAATGCATTAAGGGAAATCAGAGCATATAAGGATGAAGCAGGACAGTAAACAATGTTGATACTGCATATTCAAAGTAAAAAATACAAGAATGTAATTTTAATTGAGCTGCAGAATGCAGCTCCTTTCTCATTTCCTGCACAAAGTAATGCAAATATATGGAAACTTAAAATTCAAAAATAATTTCAGTTGGGTCTTGTATTATCTGATGGAGCAAACAAGAATTAAATGGATTGAAATCTGTTTTCTAACCAGAATAATTATCTTTATTTTGTTTGAATAAACAAGAGCCAGGCAGAGAGTTTTAGAGTATGTAGAATAGTTTCAATCAGCATTAGAAGAATATTATTAAAAACAGCTCCTCATATCCCTTTACAGTAACATAAAAGAGACCAAAGAGACACAGTGCATTAAATTTCTCTAACAAGAAGATCTCATTTCCAAAAATAGAATATGCATCAAACAGTCTTCTTTTATGTACAGTCCATATAAAGCAAGCACCAAGGATTAATCACTCCATGTAAGAGGTGCTGTGATCATACATTACTTTAGCTCAGCATCCATATCCCAGTGCTCCCTTTTGATTTGCACTTTTGAAGATAATGATCCTTCAAGCTATATTCATGAACATGTTCCATCAAGGCTGGATGACTGTTTATTTAAATAAATGTTGCAGGTTTTCTGTCAGCTACCTCCCATCTTGTACATTCATTGTATAAAGGTGACACATAAGTAGCAGAACAGAAGTGCATTTTAGATTCTGGAGGAAAATAAACACTTTGTCTCTACAACAAAAGCAGAATTCAGCTCAACTCACCAGAAAGACCATTGCTTTTAATATTTTCATTTCCTTTATTACACATTGTACATAATTCCTCTTCTATAATAAGGAACTCACAACAGGACATAACGTTATATTCCTCATTTATTCTGCATTTCGTGAAGTCATTTAAAAACTCTTTTGTACATATTGACATTTTTCAAAAAGAAAGAAACCAAATTAATTGAAAATAATTATGTCTTTTTAAAAGTTTCTTCTACTTTTGCTCAAACTTCAAATTACACTACTCCCCATTCTCAGGTCAAAATCATCCCTGTACAGACACACATTCATTGTTGGTTGCTTTGTTCTGTTTTATTTCAGCACTTCTTTCCTACGTTAAACAAAATGGACAACAGGAAAGCATTGATATAAATGTACAAAGAAGATACTTCCTAAGGGGTATTGAAGAGTTGGGAAGTTCAGAGTCTTCATACAAATATATAAAATATTTGAAATTTTCTCCATTCATTGGAATCCATTCAGTTTCACTTGTCAGACCTGTGCAACAAATACAAGACCAGAAGTTAATAATTTTCAGTGCACTCACAGGTATTTTCAGACCCTGAAGAAAAGCTGTGAAAGGGAGGACACTCCCCAGATCTGCAATTTTTCCTTTGCTGACAGTACTTGTTTACAGCCAGGCTCGGGGAATACAAATCTTTGATCCACTAGCTTTTCCCACCTACTCTCCAGATCTCTGTCTGATGAAACTTCATGATTCTGCCAAGACTTCAGGCCTTTAAAGCCTGGAGTCTTGCCCTTGGTGCAGGGTGCTGGGGCTTTGCCCATGCCCATCTCACCCCCAGCCTCCCAGCAGAGTGGGAGCTGGGCAGGTCCAGCCCTTCCAGCCCTGCCACTGCTTCAGCAGGCACAGGAGGCAAATCCTGCCATGGGTCAGCACTGTGGACATGCTGCAGGCTGTAGGGATGCACCAATTCATAAAATCAAATTGGTATTTAATTTTACCATTAAATACTACTTATTGATAAATACATATATATGTCTGTGCATTTTAATTTTTTTAACTGCTTTGGTTATTCTCTTCTCTTGCCTTTTCTGTTCTGCTCATTAGAGTCTTTACTGGTGAGATTCCATCCAAATTGAATAGTCCTGGGGAATTTTCAGCCTCTCTTCTTTTGGTAGTGTATATCTTCCTGTAACTAGTTTTGTCACAACTCCACTTCCCTCTTTCTGCTTTAATTCTCATGACTGACCAGCCCTGAGGACAGTATTCTAGACAGAGTAGCAAAGTATTTTCTGTGTTCTTTTCATAAATCCCACTGATTTATTTATTTATCTAAGGCAAGGCTGTGGGGACACTTAGCTTCTGTCTGGGGGTCATGAGCAGTTTCCTTTGACCTGGCTACAGTGACTCTTTCCTGCATAGTCACAGCTAATTTCAAGCCCAGCACAGGGCCTATTTCTGTTCTCTTTGAAGTTAAGAAATACCATGGTTGCTATTGATATCAGCGGTTCCAGACAGCTCAATATTGAAAACCTGAAAACAGGCTTTGCAATTAACTTTCAGAAGGTCAAGTCACTTTCTCAGCATATATGTTTAATCAGCTAAGATATATGTACTTGTGGTGGAAGAATATGTCTACTTTTGTTACATTTTATTGAACTCATGAACCTTGAACAAATGCTTAGAAAACAGAGGAAAAGTTACAGGACAGAACAAAAAATGACAACCTGCTATATTTCACAATGTGTTAGATGAGGGGAGTTTATACTCCTGAACACAGGCATGCTGTGCACATTTCAGCAAACAGTGGAGGGACATTCAAAAGGCTGGGATTGCTCAGCTTCCAGAGGAAACTCTTTCCTGGAGGAGAGGTGCTATTATGAGAAACCCTGCATGACTTACACCAATTTCTTGAAAGTGATGGCAACCTTTAAATAAAGAAGTCAAATGTTAATTAACTTGTCTTGAAAGAAAGTGAGAGGGTGTCATTGCCCACACTGAAGTGGCCACAACACCCCATGTAGTGTTACCAGCACTCTGTGGCCATTAGCAGTCAAAGGCTGTAGCCATCTCAGCTGGCTCAGTAAGGCAATGCACTGTTCCCTTCCAGCTGAAATTTCCTTCCAGTCAGGTAATTTTAGGTATTTCTCTTCCTGATCTCAAAAGCAAAATCCAAGTTTAGGACTGTATTTGATGGCTCCCTGGGATACACATGCACATGTAATCCTGTCCTATATAATTACCTCCTGCCTACACACACTCTCCATGTGCTTCAGCATTCAGGATTACTCTCCTTTCTCTTTCAAAATCTACTGTGCCTGTTCCTGAGTATCACAGGGTGGCTGTTTTCAAGTGGTATGTGAATAACATTGTTGGCTATGACACAAGGCCTCAAGCCTGGGATCAGGACAAAGAGTGTGCAGGGCACAGCAGGCAAATCTGAGCACAGTATGGTCATCAGCATCACAAGTGTTTTCTGATCCTTCTGCTGAAAGAGGCCAGTGACAGGTTCTGCCTCCAAACACACCATGGGCAGATTGTGGCATGATGGACAGCTGTAATTTAGAATTCTGGGTTTTAGGATTACCTTTTTTTTTTTTTTTTTGGTACCTTTCTAGCAGATTCTGCATCTTAGATTTAAGGCTGTGCTTCTGCAGGCGTCACCCTGGAGAAGACATCTGCCTTGCATGGGAGCTCCATGCTTATCTTCTTTAAGTAGTTTATCCTTTCCTTACTTCCTGACAGCCATCCTGTGCTGGGCACATCAAGCCCCCAAGAATTGTAGTAATACAAACAAGATAGGTACAAAGCCTTTGAGTACAAAAAGGATGGAGACAGACTTTCCTCACTGAGTGACAGGAAAAGAGACAACAGGCACAAATTGAAATACAGGGAATTTCATCCAAATAGGAAATAAAACTTCTTTTACTATCAGGGTGGTCAAACAGTAGTCTGGCTTGCCCAGAAAGGTTGTGGAGACCCCATTCTTGGAGATATTCAAATCCTGACTGGACATGGCCCTGAGCTACGACCTGAGCAATGACCTGAGCAGGATATTGTACTGGATGTTTTCCTGAGCTGGTCTTGAGGCTCAGGCAGTCTGTAAGTATGGCAGAGGCTTTGCTAGTGCCAGGGGAAGCTGTCCTCTACTCATGAGGGCCAAGGTGGATTAATGGGCCATGTGCAAGGTCCCTCTTGGCCCTGCCTGGCTGTGGAGCCATCAGTGAGTTTACAAACTGAAGCAGCAAGGTTTTTATAAACTATTACTGTGTTGCTAATAAGACAAGTAACCTGATTGATGGGATTACTTTTGGTCACATGCTCCATCTTTTCAAATACTTCTTTGTCCTTTCTTTGTTTCCTCATAGTTCCCACACCTTTGACCTTCAGATCCCATTGATATTAATATCAATATCCCTTAACATCCCAGGGCTGAAAGGTCCAAACTGGCATTGTATCCCATCCAGCCAAGCAAACACCTCTCTTCTTCCCTCTTTCCATGACACAGGTCTCTCACTAGGCAGTGGAGCCACCAAAAGACCTATTGTGTCCAATTCTTCCAGTCACAACTGGGACACAGCAGCTCTAACCAAAGGAAACCCAGCCTTCCTAGGAGACCACATGCCTACAAGAGTAGCTAGTTAGCTGGAGGAGCAATAAAAACCAAAACCTATAGCTTCCAGAACCCTGCCACTTGCCATCCAAAAGAAGCAAAAATCAAATTGCCATGATGATAAATCTTTCCTTAGGGCTCAGGTGCTGAGGAAAATCAAGCCTACTTTTCTCAAATTTTGTCTAAAGCATGCTGCTTGCAAGTGGTGCTATTTTAACACCTGGTAGCTGTATTATCTTTCTCTCAGGTATACTCTCTGCTCTCTGGTTGCTTATAATTACTGCCTAAGCTCCCTTTGCAGTCAGTGGACCCTCCATTATCTCCCTGTGATGCTCTAATCCACTCAGACCTCCCACTGGCCAGCTCCAATTCTCCCTGTCCCAGCTCCCAAAGGCACGCTATTTATAGAGCACAAACTCCTCCAGAGATCAATGGGAGCCTGTAAACTCAAGAACAGGTTGCTTATGGTACATTAATATTCCTCCCAGTTATGTTCTCTGGTGATTCTTTCAGCTGCTGCAGGTTATCACCAGACTCCCTCGCTGCTCCAATCAACCTTGCACTGAACAACCCTCAGCCACTTAAAAAGAGAATATACTTGAGAGCAAATGCTTAAAGGTTGTCCTGATTAAGGGTGGACATAAGCACATGCTTAGGAATGCTTTGAATCATGGAATTAGAGGGTTTTTCAGCCCTGAAGACCTTCTGCATTCCCTGACTGAGAATCTGCAAGGCTATGATTGCAGTCAGTCAGATGCCAGTGTCAGTTTCTGGAATAAAAAAGACTGGATCGCTGAGGTTTCTGACCACAGGAAAAAAAGCAGTAGCTATTTTTATATAAGAAATTATTTAACATAGATGCAACTTCAAAACTAAATGCAAATAAAGAAATTAATTGCAAAATCTCACTATTTTTTCCTTTTTCAAAACTACAGTTTTTAATACTGCATCTCCCCTTTATCCTCTGGAAACACTCAACTAGTTAACAGCAAGCAGACAAAATATTTATTCTTAAAAAAACACTAGTAATTCCAGTTGTCAGTGTCTTCTGTTCTTAGAGAGCATGGTAGCTGGAAGAAGAGACATGAAATCCATCCAGATTTTGGCTGTTATTTTCCTATATGCAATAAAATGACCACATTTGGTGCTAATATTATATAAGTAAAGACCATGCATGAATCACCTGGGCACTAATTTTTTTTCTTTATTTCAATAGTTTCCAGCCCTGTACATTTAACCCTAAAATTCTGTTAAGGTATCCTTTTTATAATAAGTAATTTAACACAGGAGAAAACAGACATTAGCACTTCAAAGAAGATCAGTGATTATAGCAAGTGCACCAAGGTTCAGTAAATGCCTCCCACTCAACAAGCTTCCAAAGTGAACGGCCACATGATGTTTACTCCTCACCAGAACCCATTTATAGATCTCTTACTCACCACCATCTCAGTCATAAATGCAGCCCTCAAAAAGAGGCAGCAAGGAGCGCTCTATTTGAGAGCAGACAGAGTTCACAGTGGGAGAACTGGCCCTTGTCTTCACAACACTGTTTAGCCAGGCTATGGATCATGATTTGAGTCATCCACACTCTAAAGATTCCAAACTACTGGAAGTGCTTATTGCACACCTCGTGAATTGCACACAGACAACGGGTATGGCTGCCTGAAGAAAATTCTGCATCATTTGGAAAATTTGATAAAAAGGGTTAAAAAATACCCCTTCAAAAGTGCAAGTGGGAAATGAAGGTAATGACTTCTTATGGAATTAGGAGACCTAGGAAAGAGTTTTGTTCCCATTATGTCATTTAAAAGACATCTGGCCATTCCCAGCAAGTAGCACACCGGGAATGAAATGGGTATCGGTTACAGTAAGGTAAGAAGGGGACAGAGGTCATGAATGTCTGCTAGTCTGGAGCAGAATTAGCCTAGAATTACAAACACACTGCTCTACAAAAGGAAAACCTGGGCAAAAGGTAAATCCAGGGACATGTCTCCTTTCATTGCCCTAGTGAATTGTCAAGGGGAAATAAAGCCAGACTATCTCCTTAGACTCTCTAATTCTCCTACACATCTGGTAAAAGCCCTGACCTTTTGGAGACAGTAACCTGGAGTGCCAGTGGGTCTGCTTTAATTCCTCTCCCTCACCTCCCTTTGATGAGCAGCACTTCCTACAATCAGCTTCATCCATGCAACTACTTTAATATTTATATTAATTAAATATATTAATATTTATATCAAGATCACTGTCCACACAGATGCCAGAGGAAGCAGCAGGAAGTCAAATGTGCTCCAGGTTAACATATTAATACCATGATGGGATGCCAGAGAAATGTTTCAAGTTGCAAAGGAGAGGAGTTCATCCCTTGACTCCTTTCCAATGATATCTGGTTGACTAAATGAAAGATTCTACTTTAAATTAAACTGTGCTTTCCTGCATGTTTTTTTACAAATTATTTCAACACATTTGTTATATTTCTGTCAGAATAATGACAGCAACTCTCATATAGCTGAGCATATATCATATGTCTTTTAAAATATGTTTTCTCTCATTTATATTTTCTGGGCATTGTCCCTGTGAAATACTGGAAAGATAAACATTTAAGCCTTTTTTTTTTAATTATTTTTTTAACTGCCTTCCCCCCCCCCCCTTTACCTACAGTCAATAAAAACATGTAAGAAAGCAGCTGGAAATGGAAATGCACATACACATACATACAGGGTTTCAAAAGAAAAAGAGAAAGGTCAGAATTTTTATTCTTTCAATTTGTCTGACAAAGAATGCTACGCAAAAAATATTTTCCACTAAAATGCAAAAATAATCTTTTTAGTAACAAACTGCTTTCTTCACTATGAAGAAATTATTGAAAGCCATATGCTCCTTTTGACATACATATGTTCTTTCTCTAATTTACATCTCAGTTCAGACAGTGTGACATGGGGAGGGAGGGACAGTTTTGACCCTTTCACTGTTTGCAGCTCGGTCGTGTACACACAAAGGAGCTGCAGCCAAGTGCTGTGGAACAGCAGGTCTAGTCACACACAAAACACCCTTTTATTTCAGACAGGAAAAGTCAGGTGGAAACATTCCTCCTGTAGTACTGTTATCAAGATTTCTTGGTACCTGCACTGACACAAAGCTTTGAGACCGAAGGAACTTGCAAAAGAGACACAATTTCACTCAGTGGTTCTGAGATGACAGCTGACAAATAGAAGTCTTTCAGATCAACATGAATTCTAAATTTTTGTTCTCTGAAAGACCTAATGTTCATAAAGACATTATACTTGTCATTTGTTATATTGCCTTCTATTTGTAAGTGGAATGCATGTGGAGTGTAAGATGTTGCAATAAGTAGCAGTTTCAAAAGTGAAAAAAATCCCTCAGATATCAGCATTTCCAGTAAAAAATAAACAAATATCCCTACCTCTTGACTAGTATTAATTGAAGAGTTTTGGCATTTGTAGTGTGTTACAAACACTTCAACCTCTAGAGCATGGAAATGTGTTCTGAACTTCCCCATCTCTTTAGCCTTACCAGTTGTAATTTTACTTTTGTTTGGGCATTTCTTGGCTGAGACCAGAAAGCTGCCTAAAACATTCTGCTGGGCTGCCAGTTCTCATTTACATGAAGTAGAACCTTAATGAGCATGGGATTTTTTAGCTAATGGATTCACAACAAATGCTGATATAAATACATTGTCTATTAAGATAAAAAGCAACAGTTTCTTAAAGCTGGCAAAACATATCTTGAAGTTTATAATATCTGAGTAGTTCATAAAGAGACTGAATTTTAAAGGACTGATTACGCAGTACCCTTTGAAATGTTATTACAAAGAAAACCCTATATAAATTCTGGTATACTCTCTGTAATTGGTATTATTACTACTTCTGCAATGACTTTTTCTGGAGCTATCCTTTACATTTTCTCTCAATACTGTACAGGTTTTAAAGCACAGTGGCTGTAACAGATGCTTACCTCAAATTAAAATCAAGTTTTCATTTCAATTTTCTGCTTTTCATTAACATTTTCACTACAAATTCTCATAACTTAAAGTATCACCTCTATAAAAAGATTTTGCAGACCCATCTTCAGTGGCTTTAGGACTGTAAGAGGTCATTTGTGGCTAGCAAAGATTAAGCAGCATATGCCATATGCTGTGATTAAAGTTGTTGGTAAGGAACTGCAGTGGCTCTTTTTACCTTTGTCAATGAGAACTATGCTGCAGTACTTTCTTCCTTTTAAATTACTGTCTTCTGAAGAAAAAAACCACAGTTTTCCCTTCTAGCACTTTAGTAAGCTCTGCCAAGTCCTTGCAGGTGTGTGCCTATAATTATTGTTCTTTGCAATTATTTATCGATATAGGGAAAATTTTTCTCTGAGGTTATGTTAAGTTGTTCTCATTCACCTATACAATCTCTGCATTAAAAAGCATTTGATTTCCAGCTTAGGCATCACTCAAGAACTTGGTCACTGTTGTCAGGTATCATCCTGACCATATTAGCAAGTACAGCCAAATAGTCTCTTAATGAAGCCAAATGACTTGAAGAGCTTAAATAGCAAGAACTTTATGTTGGTGAGATTAGAGAGGGATTTCTTGGACAATTTAGTTGTATTTAATTTTCATTCCCCAGAACAGCAGACAGTGAAACTTCAGTAATTATCATTGTAGCAAATTCATCAGTGAGGAAGCCAAAGACTAATGGCTGATCCTGCAAAGTGTTTATTACCTCCTTTAAGGTGCAACAAATCCTATTGATTTCTCCAATGACAAACAAAACCACTCAGCTGCTTGCAGGCACAGGGTGGAAAATAGCCAGTAGCAATGCACCTGGGTGGTGGCCTAGCAGGAAAAAGAAAAGAGGTTGCTAGGAGCCCTTATGGACTGGTAATTGTGATGTCCACAAGACAAAGATCTATACAGAAGGGACCAGACAAAGTACTAATACAAATAGAATAATTATTGCTCAAATATCAGTATAGAAAAACAAACAAACAAATCCAAAATAAACAATAAAAATATTAAAAGAGGAAGTTAAAAAAAAAAAACTATGACATTTAAAACAATGGGACATCTTTCTTGTACTGAGAGTGGTGATGCAGTATGAAATGCACCCTCTGAGAGTTCATTGCCTTGCTGGGGTTTCTCAGCCAGGGCGTGCTCCTGAAAACAAAGCTTCCAGCTAGGAGAAAATGTATATGGTGGGGAGTGCTCTTGCTGCAGAGGCTCCCTGCAGTCAGCTCTTGGCAGCCCACCACAGAGATGACGTGGGGAAAATACCTCAGAGGTGTCTGCAGCTGAAGTACAAAGGCAGGAACACGATTATTGGTACTGAAATCCACAACCTGGATCAAACATGGGCAAATTATTATACAGCTAAAACACGGAATTCCTGGATTGCCTCAAAAGTGACTTGAGAGTGTGGGGGCCACAGATTCGGGCTGGATCATGAGGGAATGTGAAAAACAAGCTTCACTTTCCTGGTAGATTTTAAAAGGTTTAATAAAAGACAGTAAGAGACAAACAATAAAGTAAAAAGTTACAATGGCCAGGTGCTTGGCATTCAGCCAAGAGCACCCCTGCTGCTATTCATACATACATATTCATATTCATATTCATATCCACATCATACATTTTCAAACTTTTCTATAAACTATTTTCTATATTCCAGGAACTGTTTTACGTGGCCACTCCTTGAGTCTGCCTTTTTACAGCATGTGTGTCTCTTGGCTGTGGTTATAATTTTTTTTTTTTATTAGTCCTAATTTGGGCTGTGGTCTTTAATTTCTATAGACGGTTGGTGCTGGTAATTGGTATGTTAGTAGCAGATGTTTTCACTGGGTATTATCCAACCAAGCAGGTAGTTCACTTACTACAAAGACACTTTATCAGCCTATGTTACTCCTAAAGAAAACTATATCTTAAAAACTATTTCAACACCACACATATATCCACCCTAATACTTGTGAAAAGCCAATACCATCATATGTATTTATAGCAGGGAACCCACCTGAAGCATTACAGCTCCAAAATGCCAAACCCTCTCCCATCCCATATAGGACAGCACCATCAGAGGGACTAAAGCCACTTTGCACCTCCCAAGCCCTTGCTGCTGCTCTGGTGGCAGCCCCAGCCCAGCACAGAGACCCAGGAGCTGTGCCTGGCAGAGAGGGAGGATGAGGATGTTTGCTGAGGCATCTCCCAGCCTTGCAAACCCTCCAGTAGCTTGGACTGTCAAATTTTGTGATGATCTTAATGGCTTATGTCTGCACCAGACCCACAGCATCAAGGGTTTGAAGCTGCTGAACACCAGCTATTGCAAATACTTAGAAATGTTATTTGGGGTGAACAGAGAGCTGGAAATCTAACAAATCAAAGCTTCTTGACAAAAATTTGGATTCATTCTCAGGAAATTGAAAGTCCCCAGATAGTCTGTGCTTTTCTGGGAAAATTCAGGCCACCCAGTTTTGTTTTTCTAGAAAAATATTTGATTTGGGGAGGCTAAGATTTGGAGAAAGATGATGTTATTTTTACTGACATTTTTATGGTAGGGTACAGACACTTCCAGGTGAATCCTTTCAGCAGTCTTATTGTAGTCCCTCAAACTGTGCAATAAAAACTACTGTAGAGGTGGGCTATCATCCTCAAGATTGTGCTGCCTCATGCCATATGAACTCTAAAATGCACAACTGCGCTATATAATTAAATTATGAACAATGATTTTCAAGTTGTTTTGCACAAAAGAGATCCTGGAGGAAGGCACTGGCCTTGGACTTCTTTTATGCTGGCACTTCATTTGTGCTGGCTCTCCAATCAAATATTAAAGCTTTACCGAAATTATGTGTGAAACATTCTCACAAATCCAAATGCATCCTAGCACACAGCAAAATGCTGCTGCTGGAAAGGTTCTATGATTTCACACCTGAATGCTCATGTCTTTTGCTATTGTCATGCTGGCTGCCACTTAAAACTCCTGATAAGTTGGCATTTTCTCCAGAGACACAGGCCCAGTGCTAAGCAACACTGCTTCATGTCTGCATGGTTTTCACATACAGAGAGGGGTTTAAATACTGTTTGTATTCTTTAAATTTAAAAATGGCAACCAAAAGGTTAAGAATTTTTTTTTTTTTGCCAGAGATGGTAGAGCTGCAGGGACAAAGACTGTGGAAAGTGAAATATTTGGCACACTGCTGATTCCTATGGAGTCCCTCACTAATGGCATTTCTAAAGTGCCATTGATCTTTGTTGACAGCTGACTTCTGTGGAGCTTTTTCTTTTTCAAAAAAATTGAGGAACTCAATGATAAAAAGCACATATTAAAATAATATTGAGTTGATAAATGACTCACATAAGCATAAGTTAATCAGTCAAGACTGAACATGAAGCCTAATAGTGGTTATTCATATTCAAATATTAAGATATCAATACCAAGTTTTTTTTCCCCTATACTTAAAGTGAGTTAGGCTACTTCAGAGACTTACTGGTATGTAGAAAAGATGATTCAGCATTGCTGTGCTTGTTTTGTAACCATGCATAATTTTGTAGCTATGAGATGGTATGAGGAAAATTGTTATGAATCATAAAATTCAGGCAAAACAATATAAGGCAGACTGTAGAGAATGTTAATTCCTGTGCAATGACAAACACATAAACACTCACCCTTAGCTTCCATACTGCCTGATTTTTCACTTCCTATCAGACTTTAATATTGTCTGAAGATTTTTATTTCATCACCCATAAGAATCCAGGATCCTAGCTCTGCTACTCATTTTTTTTATTGCAAATACTTTCCATTTTTGTGCAGCTTTAATGGTTGAAAAGAAAGGTCTAAGCACTGGGTGTTGACTGGTTAGACTTTCAAAAGCCATGTGTTCAAACTTTGGCAAGGCAGACTGTTGTCTTATGTTTGTCCTTGAAAAACAGGCACATTTAATGTTGATTTTAAAAATGACTGTGTTAAAAAAAGTTTTATAAAACAAAGTCTGCTTATGTGTATCCTGAAGGTAATTGATTTTGGGGTTGTTTGTATATGCTTACTTTGAGATTAAAATTATATATATATTTATATAATGACTTCTTATGAATTTCAAGTTCCAGGGCAATGAAAATAGAAGCAAACAGCATCTTGATGTGCTGCAAACACGCCCTTTCTTCCTTCAGCGAAGCAAAAGGGTGAAATGACAAGAGAATTATCAGGTTGGATAATTACTGGAGAAAAGGCCGAGTTTGCTTGATTTGTTGCTTGAGAGTTGGCATGGGCTGAGACTGCTGAAATTTATTTAAAATGCAATGAGTTTTTGTACCTAAGAGTATGCCAAGAGTCAAAATGGTCCAACATTTTTCTGATGGAACATTTCTCCACTGGGAAAGTTTTGCGCTTTGAAAATATAACTTTTTATGGAAACATTTAGCTTTCAGCAATTCTCCTGATGCAGAATGGAACACTGAGCATGAGGGATCTGGCCAGTTTTTATCCCAGCAGCTGCCCAGGAGCCTGGTGCTGCTCTGACTTTGGGGGCTTCCAAGGGTCAGTAATTTCAGATCTGACAGACTCAAAAGCCCTAATCCCTGAACAACACTCCTAACATGCAGAAGCTGCTGGACATAGCTTCCCAAATCAGAGGAGAACCATCCTAATTTTTTAAACTGTAAATAGCATGGTTTAACCCCAGCTATTCCTGCCCCCTGGGGTTCAGCTGAGGGCAGGGTCTAAATCTGCAGTGTGACATAAACTTGGCACTCCCAAACTGGTTCCACAGCCTCTGCCTCATCTCAGCCTCCTGCAGCATTGATCTTCACTTTCATCCAGGTGTGTGATGCCAAACACTTTAATGCTGCCCTTCAAGATTCATTTGGGCAACTACAAGTTCTGAAAATGAGCTGTATACCCAGTTTCCCTCAAACTCAAAGTCTGACCCATAGGAAGTGAAAAATTATTTTTATGAATGAGTAAGAAGCCAAGCCCCATGTAGATGCTAAGCAGTGCTCACGCATATAATAATGATAACAATAACAATAAAACCCTATTTGGCCCACGGTGATTTCTAGTATACAATAAGACACAATTCCTGGCAAGAAAATTTGAGACAAATGGAGGGATAGGCAAAAGACAACTCAGTTATATTGAGTATAATAATCAGCAGACTTACAATAGGAGCTGCTTGACTGCTGACACACAGCAATGATTATTATTTTTATGCAGCAGGCTTCCTGAGCCCTCCCAGGGCAGCATTTTGAAAGTGTTTAGCTGATTAAACATGCAGCCCCCTAGGAGTGAGGCACTTAGCATTTCTTTGGGAAGCCGAGGAGATACCTAACTGCAGGTTTGCAGAGCTCCAAGTACTTTAGAAGCTTGCCCTCTAGTTTCCCTTAAGAGTTACTACCACGATGCAGTACTGGGGTTTATCTCACTGTAACAGTTATTTCCCCTTCCCTCTCCTCCCCAAAAAATATAAAAATCCCAAACCTACATTCTACCAACAATCAACAGTGTAAATAAACTAAATTCACCATTAACCCTTTAGGCAATGCTCTGTACTAAATCATTATATCAACAGAGTTGACAAAACCACAATTCATTTGAAAACTAGTGCTTGGGAAAAAATAGTCTTTATTAATGGCAAACCCAGAAGCACGAGAAGACAAAAGACTGTCAGAAAAGAGTCTTTTGCATTTTTAGCACTTCAGATTGCTGGAGCAGTTGAAGGACGAACTGTTCCCTTACATTACTATTGACAAGAGGCTGGGGAAAGTAAAACAACCACATTTCTGTGGTAGCCAGGGAAACACAAAAAGGCAGCAGCACAACCTACCTGCTTTTGCTATTGGAGTTAAAGGGAAAAAGTGCAGCAGTGTAGCCTGTACAGAGCCTTTTTGAGCAGAGGGCTGCTGCCCCTTGACCTGCCACCCTGGGGAGGAGGGATCATCCTGCAGATGCTCCCCTGCTGCTGCCTGATGTGCTCCCCACTTTAAAACCAAACTGCAATTAAAGTTACAAAGAGAATCCACTTCAGAAGCTTCCTAGAGCCAAGCACCAGCGAGGGCTTTGCCAGGATCTGTGTTCGTTTGGAAGCCTCAGGAAAGGAACATAGCTCTGCTGTAATTTTGGCTCTTTCAGGACTTTTCAGGGATATCCTGGGCACTTGGACAGTCAGAAGCTCCGTGACAGCAGCACACACTGTAGAGTGCTGTTCTGCTACTGAAGAGGTGGCAGTCAGCTGAAGTGACATTTAGTGGCTCTTGCTGGGCTCTGAAGGCAGGGGAGGTTGTTTCTCCTCAGCTGAGAGCCCGGTGTGGAGGCAGGTGGCTCCTCAGTAGAGCTGCACTGCAGGAACAAGGATGGGCAGATTGGGGGTGCGGGGGCTGGGGCCAGCCAAGTGCTGCCAAACCTGAACCCATCCCTATCCCTAAGCTCTCACACTGATTTCTTTGCTCTCAATGCATCACAGCAAGTTCTGTGATCTTGAAGACGCTTCCTCTCCAAGAAAGAAAATAGAAATCTCAGCTATCTCTATTTGGGCAGCAATTTATTCATCATGAATCCTGCCTCTTCTGCCACCTTACCCAGTCTGTACTGCATATAACCCATATTTGATTCTCTGTGCTAGTTACAGTTTCTAAAACTGCTACTTTCTCCTGGTCATATGGTTTCTTCTCACAGAATTTATAATGTATGAGTGAGTGTTGTTCCATATAAATATAGTGTACATCTGATATGCCTACAGATAATATCACAGCACGACTGAACTGTGATTAATCGTGGTACTAATCATCCACCTGTTTTCTTCCAATATAATGACTCTGGCACGTGCAATAAAAAGAGAGGGCCTGAGACAATGGTCACATCCCTGCAAATATACTCACAGGTGAGACAGAAGTTGGCTGTGGTTTTATTTTCAATACATTTAAATCCAGGTTTAGCGGTCTCTGTGCACTTTGCAAATACTTCTTCTGAAATTCTTAGCACTTTGTATGAAGCAAAATATATTGAAAAATATAGCAAAGGGGAGGGAAAGGCAAGGGTGGTAAGAAAATGATTGCCAACTCAAAACCCAACATAGTTTTTCATAACCCACATTCTCTGAAGGCTCTTCTGCATATTTAAGTCTCATCCTAGATTTTATGGCTCCTTTGCCATGGAAAAGTGAGAGTTCTTAATCAGCTTGGGAAATTTGACAGCCGTCTTGCACCTAACCCAGAGGATCTCCTCAGAGATGGAAAAGCATGAAGCCAAGACATCATATCCAGGCTGTTAAACTGACATGTTAGTGACTGCATTAGAAAACTGTGTATTCTGACATCTGGTCCATACAGGATATGCTCAATTCTTCACATTATCTCACTTCTTCAAAGCTACTGCAGGTAGTGCGGCAGTTTGTCTCTGTCTATGGACAAGTAGCTTAATATTTGATACCTAAATCTACATTACACATGTAGTTTTTTCACATCAGTAACATACACACACACACACACACATATATATATATGCATACATACCTGTTGTGTTTATAGGATTTTGTAACTTACTATGGTTTCAAAGGTAAGCCCATCTTTTGCCAAGGAATAGATAGGTTTTTTAAGCCATAAATGAAAGTGTTACAACATGTTGCCTGTCGTGTTAATACTTGATTTGCAATCTGTGACAGATGAGCATTTAGAAATGAGTTATTAGGATTGACTGGAAGACATATGGGAGAATTAAACTTTCTCACAGCACTGTGTTTCAAAACAGAAAATTGTTTTTTGACTAAACAAATTGAAAAGGAAAAAAATATGTTTCCACAGAGAAATAGAGGGAAAAGCTGAGAGGAATCACCTGCTGTTAAAAAACAGGCACTGGAGACTGATTGTATTTTAGTTTTGACTTTGCATGGCCATGATCTACAGTTTCTGTGGAAAAGATTTCTTTTGCTCAGCTCAGCAGAAAGGCTCCTCTCAGAATGTGTGCAGCAGCTCCTGCTGGAGCACTTACACAGCTGTACCAGATCTGACTGCAGAGACACAGATCCCCATTCATTCTTAGCAACAAACAACATGCATTTTGAAGATTTGGAGTGTGATTTTGAGATGCACTTAAGTGATTTATGAGCACAGTTCCCACTGGGTGGCCTTGGGATTGAGCTCCTTACCACTGGAGGGCAGTCCCTGCAATTTGGATGCCTCAGGTGCAAATGAGATGCAGGTACTTAAATCCAAAATTTTGGTCCTCAAAACCATGAACCAGTGGCACTGCAAACTCAAACTGTGCTCATGCCCATCTAAAAAGATCTAAGTTTAAATAACCCTGCTCATCTGAATACCAGGGAGGAATGTAAACCTGAGCAGCACCCAGAGGCTTGGTGGGTTTCCACAGAGACTGTCCTCCTCAGCATCTACATAATTGCATCAGACTCTACAAAAACACAGCAGCAGACACCCTGGTTTCCTTCAAATCACAGCTTGAGGGGACTGCTGCTACACAAATTAGCCTTTAGACATGGTACACAGCAATCCTCAGGATAAGGCACATGGAAGCAAGTTTCCTTACTGCCAGTTGAGCTCCACATGGCTAAGCTGCCATCAGGCTGACTTGTCTACAGATTGCTTTTAATTCATTTCTGCACAGCAGCTCAGCTGTAGCTCGAAGTCTAGAGAGGGCCCCCCTGCCAAGGTAGTCTGCAGTCTCCAGGGAAGCAAGAACTGTGGGTTTTAATCCTTTTGAGGCAAAGAAGGACCTGACCTGGTTTATTCATGCTTCCTGGCTGTGTATGTGTGATAATCACTGAGCCAAGGCAGAAGGGAGGGGCCACCAGCACATGTCTTCTCTTGCATGCTTGCAAATTTTTCTACTTGCTTTTAAAAAATTTGGAGCATATCTGGAGGAGATAGTTCACACTGTTTATCCAGGGTGATGGGAAATGTCTCCTGGCTTTACTGAGGACATTGCTGAAGCCCCAGGGGAAAGAATCAGATTGTTTTCAATTTTTTTCTGATAGCTATGTCTAAACAGCTTTCCACACAAGCTTCACCATGCTGTTTGCAGAAGTGTCTCAAGGGATTGTAATAGCACATGCAAAACCATCTTCTCGAGATGGCAGAAGTGTGGGTTTCTGCAGGGCAGAAAGTTTCTGAAGGGACCTGTGTGATCAGAGGCACTGAGGACTCTGGATGAGACACGACTCTACCTCCATTTTCCTCTCTCTGTAACTTTGTACGTCTCTTTACAGACAATTTCCTGTTGGGAGGAACCAGGAATTATCCCTGAGCAATGCTAGAGCACCCTAGCAGGGGAGGACAATGCTGGCCTTCATCCACCCATCTCTTGGGATACAGAAGTTGAGGCAGGAGGCAGTGCCATAGTGAGGGCCAGCTGCTCTCCCCTCCTGCCTGCCTTCCCTCAGGCTCTGGGGCACTTCAGCTCCCCTCTTCAGTGATGAAACCAGTGAGCCAGTATTTACAGCAGCTGGAGCTGAGGCAGCTGTTCCCTCTGGTGGATCATGCAAGAGGATCAGCTCCATGCAAAGAGCCCTGGGAGAAGGAAAGTGAAGTGTCTGAGGCAGATCAGAACACAGCAGTGCAATGTGCTGTTCTGCCATCCTTCATGGCTGTCTGCAGCTGCCTGCATCATTCTGCCCAGCATGGATCTGGTCCATGTGCTGTTAGTAAAATTCCAGACACTGCTGAGGGATGTGAAGGAATGCTCCATTGGCTCAAGGTACTCTACTGCCATTGCACATGACCTTCATACCATGGGCTTGCCTTGATGAAAATGGCTAAGATGCCAAAAATCTCACTGCAGATGGAGCCCCAAGGACTTGACTTTGCTGAGGGATGGTTGATCTTTATCTCAAAAATGAGGTTTTTAACCCTAGGTCAGCACAAGCTTCTCTGAAAGCCAGCCTCCACTCACCTCTATGGTGTCTATTAAAGCAAGGCATTGAAGAAGTTGGAGCTGATCACTCTATTTGTTATCATCAGGTTTTTTTAAATTTCAACCAAACTGCAGATAACATCACACTTGGACGTGGCCCAGAAAGCTACTGCTTGTGGTGTTCTGTGGCCAGGTTTAACACAGTTTTGGCCAGGTTCTTGTTCTCTACACATGTAAGGCAGAACACAACCATGATTTGTGACAGACTTCACGAGCTCAGCAGTGGCTCAGGTGCTGTCTACTAGTGTGTTAAATTGTAGTAACTGGAGACAGACAACACTTAGCTGCAGAACTCATTTTCCCCAGAGTAATTATTCACATATATGATAGCATATCTATTCTGTTCCAGAATAAAAATTTTAAAAGCATATATGAAGCAGAAAGATATGCAGTACTACATTATTTGTTACTTTTTAAATGAAGGGCTTAAACTAAAAAAGGGGTACATGTGTGATATACCCATCCAGACTCACTTTACTTTCAGCAAAATGGACTGAAAAAGTGAAAATGTGCCTCAGCTTCACAGAGAGAGCTCTTCTTTTCTTGAGAACTAAAAGAGAGAAATAGTACATATTTTTCAAAAATAAATGCTTTCATTCAAAGCCTGAAGAGACAGATCAATTCAAATATTTTCAGACAAAACCACAAAACCAAGGAAATTGAAAAATTCAAAATTAAAAGGTTTGCGATCCTCTATTAAATATTTAATGGAGGTCTGAGATCCTTTGTTAATTTTAGCAGAGGACATACTCAATTCCATCTTTAACAATCTTTGGAAAGGGTACTGCACTCAAGAGCAGTGTGATTTGTAAACACAGGAAAACTGAAGGTGTTATTTTCCCTGTATTCTGCCTATTTTAGCTCAAATATTTGGTTTCAAGTCTTCGGATATACATTTTTTTTCCATTTCAGTACATACTTTGTCTTGGTTTCATCTTCTGTATAAAGGCAGCACGTTTCAAAGCTTTGAAACAGCAATATCCAGTTATTGTCATCATCCTTCTCTCAGAAGAGGAGCAGTTTGGCTGGGGGGGAAGCGTTATGTTCTTTGATGTTTCCCCAGAAAGGCAATTTCAGGAGCCCTGCTCTGGCTTTGTGCGCAGCAGCGTTTCTGTGCCGACACAGCCCCGCTGCTCCCGGGGTACATTCCCTGGGAAGCAGCACAAGCACTCCCCTTCCCTAAGTGCATTCATGGCCACAGCCTTTATTTGCTCCGAGATTGCTTTTCTGTGCCCTGAAAGCCTCTGCAAATTCACGTAGGAGTAACAGCAATTTTAAGACAAGGTGTGCTCCAAGGCAATAAATGAGAACAAAGACTCAGGAGAGCTAAAAGCTGAAGGACTCAATTTATTTCTTTTATCCATTGAATAACTGAATTATTAAATTAAAAGCAATGCTATATCAACTTTATCAAGGTGGGGGAGTAAGTTCTAAACACCGAGACCGAGGGCTTTATTCTGTTTTTATGGAGCCCATGTCTTGTACATGAACCTCAGTCAACTGCAGTCAGAAGCAAATATAGCCCTACTGCTATAATCAGTAAATGGCAGCACAAAAACCAGGCATTATACTTGTTCCCAAGTTGAAGTAAAGGTTAGTTCAGCTCAGTCTCCCTTCAGCTGGCTACAATCTGCAGCAAATCAAATTTGACAAATAAATTATGACCAACACTGAGAGTAAAACTAATACATATTTCTGCAGGAAAAACCTCATGTATTTTGTGTCCTTTGTTCACATGGAAATACAGTGTATTTGAGACTCTTTTGGCAAATCAAAGGGGAATTAGGAGGTTAAAACAGCAGCAGTTAGGGTCAGCAAAACCCAATAACACTGGAAGTTTAGGGTTTCCTCAGTAGTGTTGACAATGGGGCAATGGATGTTGGTGTGGTGAGCTCTACTACATGTGATGTTCTACCTACACACAGTGAGCTCAAACACTACAAAATGTTATTCTCTGAAGAAAAATTTGCAAACAAGTGTGAAACAGAGGTAGCCTTGGCACTAAAAGAGCTACATTTCTCAAAAGAAGGCACACCAGGAGCAATTTGGTGGCTGAAGCAGGTGTAGTCCAGAGTACAAAGCAGGGCTTGGGACATTTGTAGATGTGTCCTGGACAGGGGTCTCAAGGCTCATGCCACATCGAGCCAGTTCTGCAAGAGATGACAAAGTACAGTAATGCAGTAATTTATGTGGCTTTTAAGCACAAGGCTGTTAGAACATAATTAGGTAGTCTTTATCAAATGAAATGAATAAAAACTATAAAACAAAATGATGAGGCACTAAATTTAGAAGAAAATTCGTTTGATTATCACATCAGAGCTGAGATAGTTCAGATCATACTGTCAGCTTAATTTGCTACAATTTATGTAGATTTGATAAAACTATCTGAGCTGTTACTAACGTGGGAAGTCACACTTCATGTATTCCAAAGCAGTTAGCCTTTTCACTCTGATGTAGCACTTGAAAACCTTGTGCTGAACACATTTTGAACTGTATAAGGTGAGAATGACTGGAATTGCTTATTATTTTGTGTTTCTGATGATTTCTGTCATTACAGTGTCTGATTGCTCCAGGCATGCCTAACGCTGGCAGGACAGTTCCCAGGAACAGAGAAACAGCACTGCTCTCATCTCACTCATACCTCCCTAACAGTGACCAGTGTGATCTTGTTCCTGCTCTCCAGTTTCTAATGCCCACAGTCCCCTGGCTACAACTAGTTCTGCAGGGATTTATACGCATGTGACTTGGGAAAGGTGTTTTTAAAGCCACAGGACCTTCTCCTAAACACTTGGACCTGTTCACACAGCAAATAACTGAAGTTTTAGGGATTCCTGATAACCTGCTCTGAGATTTCCAAGAGGAGTACATTCCAGTGGTATCTGCTGTTAGACACTGTAGTTCATGGGCTGACTCTTAACACAGCTAGGAGAGACAAGCAAGAAAAAGGCTGCTGACTGTATTCCTTCTTCACACTTCACTGATCCCTCAGTATCTGGTATCTTCAGGAGGCCTCCTGCCTTTCTGAGCTTCTTTTCAGGGATGTCACCCCAGAAATTGCATCTCACTCAGGCAACTGAGTGTAAAGTTTATTTTTCATGAAAATATGCCATGAACAGCACCAATGGAAAGAGAGAGGTTATTTTATAAAAGAGTCTAACAAAAGTTCAGGACTAAGTAGTCAACAGAATGACGACAGGAAAGCAGTTATTAAATAACAGTGACCAATGAAAATTTTCGGCTTTCAAACAAAACTCTTGGAGCTTTCTTCTAGAAATGGCTCTCAGTTGAGAACAGAGTCTCCATTGCTAGCATTGGAAGTATTTTGTACTTTAAGGGCATTAATGCTTCAAAAGGAGAGGCTCAATGAAGACATTTCTCCTGTCTGTGTGTAGAGGCTAAAAATTAGGAGAGACTTCTTCAAGTTATTACTTTGTGATTGTCTCAGTAATAAAAAAAAAGCTCTGATTGAATATACAGTTTGGAAATAAAAGACTTTTAATAGACTTTTTAATATTTTTTGATTTGAAAAAATACAAGCATCTGTTCTTGTAGTTTGTTTTGAAGCAAAATGTTTTCTGATTCTTCAGTGTTTGTTTTGAAGTTATTAGTCAGTTTTCAAAACCATAACTAGTTTATGTAGAAGCAGTTGTGGTTTATAAGAATATGCCCTGTTTTTTACTTGGCAAAATTAACCTCCTAACACACACCTTCAAGCTTTCTTAGGCCTCTAGAAAGCAGAGTCTCTCCAGTCTGTTCTCCCCCCTCTCTTCTACATTTCAACTAGAGAATGAGAAGGAAATCTCTCCTTGACTTGCAAAGGACTGACATGTTGGGGGTTACCACAGCACTGTTTGGGGGTAGACACTCAATTCAGGACAGACAGAGAAAATTGTGCTGGTTTGGCTGGAGTAGAGTTAATTTTCTTCACAGTGGCTGTATGGGGCTAAATTTTGCATTTATGCTGCACTCAGGGTTGATAATACAGAGATGTTTTTTGTTATTGCTGAGCAGGGCTTACAGACACCCAAGGCCTTTTCTGCTTTTCCTACAGCCATGCTAACAAGGGGGGTGGGAGTGTGTGGGAGGAGGAACAGCTGAGACAGGTGACCCAGACTGACCAAAGGGATGTTCCAGGCTGTACGGCATCATGATCAGTATATAGTGGGGGGAAGAAGGAGGAAGAGGAGATGTTTGGAGTGATGGTGTTTGTCTTCCCAAGCCACTGATTTGTGCAATGGGGCCCTGCTCTCCTAGAGATGGCTGAACTCCTGTGTGTCCTTGGAAAGCTGTGAATTCCTGGTTTTGCTTTGCTTGTGTGCATGACTTTTGCTTTACCTATTAAACTGTTTTCATCTCAACCCACAAGTTTTGTCACTTTTACCTTTCCAGTTCTCTTCCCCTCAACACTGGTGGGTAGTGAGCAAGTGCCTATGTGATACCTGGTGGCTGGCTGGGGTTAAACCATGACAACTAAATTTTTTTTCTGATCACAGAAACTCTGGGAAACAAAAACGTGAATAAAACATTAATAACATTTTTTTTTCTCAAGGAAAAAAATAGAGGTAACAGGATTACAAAAGTTCTTCTGATTTAAATTATGTCCTGGACATTCCATTTTTCTCTTTGAAAATAAATTTCTAGCTCTTCTGTTTTAAAGTCTGAAAGCACATCTTAAGTAAACTCAAAAAACCTAGAAGGCAAACCAAAAGAACTTTAAATATTCTATTAAAAAAATCCTACAAGCTTTCAACTACCTAGTTTCTTAGGACAATTTTACAAGAAGAAGGGACCTGACAAAATTGATGGCTGGCCAGGAAATAATTGAGTGTTGCTGGTGTGGGAGCTCTAAATCAAAAACAGCAGGATGGTAGGAAACCATAGATAGAAGAAGACAAGAAGCACTTTGAAATTAACACAGCCACCCAGTGAGTCTGTTGGGGGATGTGCAGTCACTGGGCAGCACCCAGAAGAGCCTGGCTCTGCCCTCTTTGCACCCTGCCTTTAGGCACTTGTGCTCACTGAGGACAGCCCCCCATGACCCCTCTGACTCTGGCACGAGGGTCCTGCAGAAATTCTTGATGCACATCCTCCTTTTTCACCCCGTAGCTCCCACTCCAAGAGATCTTATCTCCTGACCTACCTTGGCGTCCTCTGGATGCAGGATTCCCTTCTCTCACACAAGCTTTGGCTGCTGGGACTCAATTAAATGAACACATTTTTCTAAAACTGCAGTGCTCTTTCCAGAGCTCACAGCATGTCAGAGTTCCTCCACTAACAAAGCACTGCTGTGCTTCTGGAGAAGAAGCAATAACCTTGCTTGTAACTGTACTGCAGTTTAACTGTACCCCTCTGATCCATGTGAGCACAGGAATAAAATGCAAACTCTAAACTGTGGGTCAGAGCAGGGACACCAGGAGAGGTAGATCACTGCTGTTAACTGAGGGGCAGCTTAAAAGCAAGATATAGCAGGAAATTGTAATTAATTCTTTAGTGGTTATAACGTGCATTTTTAGCCCAGGATAATTGACAAATTTTTTATGTAAATAATTAATAGCAACACCAAGGAACATCTTGTGTGTATGGATATAAGACCTTTATTCCCTAAGGGACTTCTGTTAGGATTTTTTCCCCCTTCTTTTTCCCCAAGTGATGCCAATCTCAGAGGCTGCTTTGCTGACAAGATTTCCCATTTTACATGGGGCAGAATTCTCTGCATTAATGCAAAGGCTAGCTGCCCTAGAAATCTTTTGCTAGCTCTTCAGCCTTCAAAATACAGGTCCCTTGCTGCTGTAACTTGACAAGAGAACTACCTTCTGTAATCAGACCACTCTCCCCAGTAGAACTCCAGGTAAAGACAACAATTTTTCTGCAAGTACCACATCAGATGGTGAGAAACCATCTCATCAACATTGTGATGGGGATCCAGACAATTCCTTCCTCAAACACAACCAGAACACAGTGCTGGGAGTGCTGCCCCTATGTCCATGATAGACTGTTTTGTAACTTTAAGACAGTAAATTTCTCTTTTTGCCTTTTGAGAAGTTCTTCACTTCTTTCACTAAGAAAGTCTTCCTTCACTTCAGGACACAAAAGGTGGAGAGATACAGAATGAAGAATGGGTTGCAGAAGTAATTGGCTGCCATTATCTATATTCTCCGGTGAAATGCCAGTTTGTGCTCAGGCCCATTTTCAAACACAATCACAATACTAGTTATCACATGAGATATCACAACAATCTGCAATAAATCTCAGCCACAGCAGGCTCCATTTGTTACAAACTAAATGCTCCCCACCATTACTTATTCAATAGGGCATATATTTTTAGCATATGATATTTTGCTACTATTTTATTTTGCATATGCTTCACTCCTGTGCATGTAGAAACATCCAGGTGTGAAGGGAGAAGAAAAAATTACTGTAGATGCAGAAAAGGGAAATTAATCATAATTCACATTTGTATATTAAAACTAACTGCATCTAACACATCATCTACAGGTGTGGAAGAAAAAAATCTTTATGACAAAGTAGAGTATGCTAATTAGCTAATTATAGATGATAGATCCAGATCCCCATAAGGGATGACTACAGGAATATCTTAACTGAGGAGCACTTGATGACCTTCAGTGGATCCAGCTTCATGACATCTCCCTAATTACATTCCTCCCACAAACCTATACTCACAACTATGATCTTAGCAAGACTATTCATGTTTCCTAATTTGGTGAAGAGCAAGACCAAAGATATTTAATAGAAGTTACTCTAAAATGTAAATTATGTTGGAATGGGTTTGCAAATAATGAACCAACCTACTGCTTTGCAGGTTTCTTAGTTTTGCTGCTGGGTTTGCATGCTAAACTGAGCAAGAAAACACGGATCAAAATTAAAGCAAAATTAATCATGTTAGCTTGCAATTTACTGAAACTAAAATATGAAATGAAATATATGGCATATATAAAATATGCCATAAAATATGACAATACAGGAAGTAAAGTTGGAAATATCTTCTGTGGTTGTAAAAGCTTTGATATTTGTGACATGTTAAAGTGTACTTTTGATATTTTTTATTGTAGCATATTATAAGATCACAGAATAATGGAAATTATCCAGAGTATTTGGAGTTATTCCAACTGTTTCAAGTAGGTATTTCCTATAGAATATCACAAGAAAGAAAAAAATAATATCAAACGGAAAACCCTCAACAGTGAATATCTGAGAAGATTATAGTAGTGACGTAAGAGAGAATTAGTTTTCAAACTGGAAACCAAAGAACACCCTCATCTATCAGTATGCACTCTGCACAGGCCAGACCAGTCAGTTCACCATTCTTTTGAGATCATTACATCCAAAGGATGATCTCTAACCCCCTCCCATAGATAGAGCAAAGTATCAGGCAGATGTGAGTGTGAATTTCTTGCAGACTGAGATAATCTTCTCTGAATTTGCATGATCAATCATAAAGCAGCTTTCTGACAATATCACCTTTTATACAAGGCTGCAGGCCACAACAGATCTGATGAATGTCCTCTTATAGGGGACAGTCCTTAGATTTAGTATCATTCAAGGCTGCTGGATGTGGCATGTGATCAATTTACATCTCAATTTTATATGGAATTCATGCACATGCTTAGTTCTGCACGTCATCCAAACTCACAGGCTTCAGTGAGTACTGTACCTGCAACTCCTGTGGAAACTAAGTTCTCAGATATGACCTGTGACTGCACTACCCAAAATCTAGAAATCTGTATCACTGTCAGAACTTGATAACCAATACGTCAAAAGAAGGACAGAGACAGAAATTACTTCATTGCTTTCGAGATGTCCTTTACTTTGCTGATGTTTCTGTAGAAAACTTTAGAGTGAACATCTGAGCATGTCCTAAATGTTTCTGTCAGATTCTCCATAAAGTAATTACTAAAAAACGTTTTAATGTTAAAAAAAGCAATCATCTGAGAATAAATATGGGGCTAAATTTATGTCGAAATATCTCTTACAGGAAAAAAGCTCTTTAAAGCCTTACATTAAAAATTCATATTTCTCTGGGCAGTGCTTTAGTGAAATGACTAAAATGTTGCATTTTACAAAATGTTATTTTTTTTCCCCCCAAGTTTCCTGAAGAGAAGACTCTGTTGCATCTTTAAAATATCAGGAACATTATGACACAGCAGGGTAAAAACAAGAAAAGACTCAACACTCTTTCCTTCCAAATGGCATATTTATGCTGTACATAAAAAATAAGTTAATGATGCAGTGTGCACTGGGGTAATTCACTCTAATTACACACCATTTCTTCTAAGATTCCTGGTTCTTAGCACTTCTGCATTCCCAGAGCCCCTTTGCATTGCTATCTGTTTTCCTCTGTTCTTCATTTATTTTTCTGTGACATAAATTCCAGATGATTTTCTTCTGCCCAACTTAATTCCTCTGCCTCTCTTCAGGATAAAAAGAATTTATCAGTCAGTATGCACAGCTAGAAATTCAGGTGAATATTATGTGACACAACTATCTTTTTCTTACTGTAGCCAGGATGGGGTTTATTTTTGTATTAAAACTTCTCTGTACATCTGTTTTCATTGTAATTGCCTGATGCATCTTTACTGACTTAGGCTTTTCAAAGGAAATCAGAGGATAATTTCATGGACAGAAATTACCATTAATTTCTATCAGGTTCACAATGTAGAACAACAGAGGCTTGTTTGGGTCTTGTTTGAAATCAGATATAAATTATTCTGAAGCTGGCACTGAAGTGCTGAATATTTCCTTTTAAATAAAATGATCATAGAATCATAGAGTGGTTTGGGTTGGAAGGGATCTTTAAAGGTCATCTAGTCCAACCCCCCTTCAATAAGCAGAGTAATTTTCTACTAGACTAGGTTGCTCAGAGCCTCATCCAGACTGATCTTCAATGTTTATGGGGATGGGGCATTTACCACCTCCCTGGCAACGTGGTCCAGTGTTTCATCACCCTCATTGTAAAAAACTTCTTCCTTACATCTAGTCTGAATCTAATGTCCTCAAGTTTAAAACCATGACCTATGACAACAAGACCTACTAGAAATTCTGTCCCCATCTTTTCCATAAGCCCTCTTTAAGTACTGAAAATCCACAATGAGGTCTGCCCAGAGCCTCCTCTTCTCTAGGGCTCTCTCAGTCTGTCTTTCATAGAGATGCTCCTGCCCCCTCGTCACATTCGTGACCCTCCTTTGGATTCACTCCAACAGGTCCATGTCCTTCCTGTGCTGGGCTACAGCAAGTCCTTGAGTGCCACAAATAGCATTGGGTATGATTGTGATCAAATACATGGAACATGGAATTAGCATGCCAATTTTGAATTACATAAATAAATTAATATCAAACAACTAATGTTCCAAAGGAGCTTTTTAAAAATACTGATCTACTTGTCCATCACTGCAATAAATTTATTTGCATTGTAAAACATTCATTTGTAGTTAGGTTGTAAAAATACAAGTTCTATATTTTGCAAAACTGGAACTTGTGCTTATGAAGCAATATGTTATTTTCAAGGTGGCTTTGATATTCCAAATACACTGAATTCTTAATATGCTGAATAGACTACTTCAGGCTGGTTATGGGTGCCATATATCACTGGATATAGTCTCCAACATGATCTATGTTTGAAATAACAGAAAATCACAATTATGAATTCTAATATTTTTTCTTTGAATTATGGGGTGCGACTCCAGGTCCACTGAAGTAATAGAAAAGCCATCTCTTTACTTAGAGAGGTTTCTGGATCCACCTGCTTCTCCTAGAGCCATGCAGAGAACCTCTCTTTTACTCACCTGCTTCTTCCAGCTACTGTTCAGCCTTGGGGACATATTTCAGCTCACTCTTTATGCTCTGAATCTCTGACAAGTTGACAGCAGGACCTGGAAGTTTTTTAGCTCCTGGGAGCAGTTTCTTCTCTTTCTCCTCCTCTGTTGAAGCAGGAACATTCTGCACAAAAGGACACCAGTGACCTTCCTGCCTCAATAGCAATCTCTTGAACATGAGCATAGATCAGTTATTTTAAAAACAGGAAATGATGTTTTTATAATAAAGGTAATCCCAGTGGAAAATGAGGTGGAGGCATGAAGAGATAGTTTATTTTGCTGGTTGTTGTCTAAAATGTCTAAAAACATTCTCAAAAGAATAGAAGATGTTCAGTGTAGAGGAATAAGGATTAGAATCGGTAAGAATTTACAGTGCCAGGAAATTAGTAGAAAATAACTGACTGGAGAATTAAAGGCAACTCCAAGTCCTTCATATTTTAGATGACAAAAAAGTAGAAGAACCATTTTTATCATCTAACTCCTTTGAGAGTTTCACAGTTGGGAAACACTTGGAGAGGAAGATCATCATGCACTTCTGAGCTCTGGAGAAGAGCTATGATAGTAGGTTATGGACTCCAAAAGCTCCATGCAAGATGCATTGAAATTTAACTTTTCATAACCTCAGTTGCAAGACCAGAAGGAGTTTTATCATTTTATGTTTGAATTGGGGTAGTGCTGCATGGCTATTTTGCTGGCAGTGTAAAAATGCCAGTTAAATAACAGCAATTACACAATAGTGAGCAACTCAGCTAATTTCCCAATGGACCACAGCATTTCAGCCCTTGGTACTCCCTCAGCTGTACTATTGCTTCTAGCTGAGTAGAGCAGGTATTTTAGACCATTTCTAATCTAGACTGGATAATGTTTTGAAGGCATAGATTTCCAGACATGAGTTTACTGTTGTTGCAGTCTTCTGTGCATTTTATAAAGCTGGCATACAGGAAGAATCAAGTTCATTTAGAGATTAATTTATATTTTACTATAAATAATTTCATTGGGAAATTATATTTTTCATTTTTGATTAATCTGTGAATGTCCTCTTGTGATGGGCTTCTTTGAGTTCAAGAATGATTTAGATTTATTAGCTACCCTTTTTGAAAAGTTGTATTAACTGTGAATTCCAACATTACTTGTCAAATATTGACCAGTAAACTCCTCTTTTTTTTTCTCTGCTGACTAATTGACTACATTCTAATCAGGAAGAAGACTTTGCAATGTCAAGTAGCAAACAAGCAAGGTATTGTAGAAAACTGACATTTTCTTCCTATCTGATCTTTAAGGACTTTCTTTAGATCACCAGATATAAGAAAACAGAAGTGATAATTACATTTCTTGGCTTGGTAGACTTGTATTATCTTTTCTCACATTTTAGCCAATACACTATTAATTAATACAAGATAAAACTACTAGTATTTTACTATTGTTTTTGCTAGATCATTTCAAATCCCAGCCAGTAATTCAGCCCCAGGTACTTTATGTACTGCCTGATATCTGGTTTAATGATCTAACTTCCTGAAACAGCAGCAAAGCACAGCAGGAGAATAAGTAAATTGATACAGAAGCTGTTTGGAAGGATGCACGAAATTGTATCAGTAGTCAAAAATGCCATGAGCTTGTATTGTCTCCTTTGACAGTTTTCCTAGGAAATCTGAATAATCAGGGTAAACAAGCACTGCCTGAACCCTGTAGTACTTATTAGTACATAGCAGAAACTGTGTAAAAAATGCCATTTCAAATCATGTGCAATACCATTCCTCTTGTAGAACAAGCAGTGCGAGCTTTGCCCACATTTTGGAGACTTTGTGGTCCATAAATTGCTGTCAGCTTTCTCTTCCAGCCTCAGGTGTTTACTATTTATGAGCTCAGTGCTCTCTGTATCACTCACTCCATGTGTAATACACAGCAGAGATTAGATTATGGCCTTCAGTTTTAAGGAAGGAAGGCTGAAGAGTGACTTAGATATGCAATAAGGGTTAAAAAATACAAGCATGGGAATGCTCTGAAGAAGAATTATTTTCTGTAATTCCCACCCTCTGTTTCCTTTCATGTTACCATGTCTGCTCCACTGACCTTCAAAAATCCACATTCCTACCTGACTCCACCACCCCTTTGAGTAAGATCCATATTCCCCTCATCTCCTGCACCAAGGCTTTAAAATACAGTGGAAAAATGCACTGTTAGTAGTGATTATGCACTGTTACCAAAAGTTACATTTGTCTAAAACTGCTCTGAAAAATCATGAGCTGTATGGCAGAACTTATGGCAAAACTTAACAAGATGAGAAAATTGAAGGTCACTGGTAGCATTTTTATTCCATTCCTTAAACAAGATCTGTTTCTGTATTGTTTAATCCCATTGGTTTGGTTGAGTATTGGCCATAAAACCTGGGCCAAGAACTTCCATAATGTTTATCTCATATAGAGTATTCATGTACCTGAGAAACAAAGCAACATTCAATTACCCAAACAAATATAATTATTTGTCATTTATTTTTCTCAAACACTATTAGAATTCACACATGCTATATTAGTTTCTGCTTAATAACATGCACTCCTTCACCAGTTTAATTACTGCAGAGAGAATATGCTTTGATTTCTTTCCAAGGGAGAAAGCCACAATATATATTCAAGGTCATTTTATATGTTTGTTTTTTAAATCTTTTTAAGAGCCAAGTCAGCCTAGGTTTGATTACTTCAGGAAAGTTCTCTGTAAACAGAGCACTGTTTATATCAAAATATGGCAAAATTCAGGAAAAAAAAAATCTGTCTGAGACAGAAAAGGTAAAATAGGCTCTTACACAGCCTTTCCTGCCCTTGGCTGTGAGGAGCAGTGCAAGCTCTGGCCCAGCAGGATGAGTTCCCATGTGGGGATTATGAATCCAAGCTAAGTAAACTGGCCAGGAAACCAGGAGCACCCATCTTTTTTATCTTGCTTGGAGTATCTACCACTACCTTTTCTTCCACTGTTGGTGTTAGGGTCTCATTTATTATCAAAGTTAATGGCAAACAGGATGCTTTAATATCAGTCTGAAATATAATATCTGTGTTTAATCATAACCTTTGTGATCAATGATAGTTAAGGTATGAATTAGATTTTATATTCAAAACTCAGTGTTAAACACATCCTGTAAAATACAAGCATGAAAATACAGAATTCAGTCTAAAATGGAGTATTTTCACTCCCATCCAGGTAAACGAGTTTGGAATTTCTTTTATAACTTGCAAGTTTCTTCATATTCAATTTCTTCTTGTTGATAAACCTTCCAAAAAGCATTGTGTTTGAAAGCCTGTGCTAATACTGTGAAGCTGTAACAATAAATCACACCACAGGGTGACAGGCAGCAGCAAAGTCTTCCAAAGCCTTGCTGTAACTTTTCCTGCTGTATCTCATCAGCTCCCATCTAGACAAATACTGCTGGTGAAATCTTGTCTCTCTCCTGACAGCAGATATTATCCCACTGGGGAAGCAGAGCTTCACACCTTTGAAACAGTTTATATTCCTACAGGTGCCTTGGCACCAAAAGCAGAACTATTTATTCATGAAGTGTTAGTAAGTAGCCATTTATTTCCATGAATGATCAGTGCGTGTTCAACTGTCCCACCTAAGACTGGTATGTGGAGCTATAAGATCACTTTAAAGGCTTTTTTTCCATTCTATGGCAGGGATCCTCCTCAGGAAAAAAAAAAAAAATCAAAAAACCTTTTTTGCTTACCTCCTCCGCTTCTTCAGGTGTAAGTTCTTTTCTTTTATGAGGGTGGCCTGCACCAGGTCGAAATGCTCCCATTGGGATGTTAATATTAGCCTGTGAGAAGGAAATTGTGATGCATATAATAGTGACTGGTAAATAAAGATACAGTTGATAAATGGCAAAACTTGAAAGGAGTGGGACAAGCATATAGGCATTATCATGGTTTCCAAGCACTTATGCCTTCAGTGTATGCATCATCACACCACTCCTGTGGAAAGAGAAGTTATTTCATCTCCATTTTAAAGAGAGAAAGTGAAAAAAAAAAACTAGAAAGCTTTTGAAGTTCTGCATTTTAGACTAGTGCTTCCTGATTTCTGAGTACTGGACACTAAAGTGTCTTTAGGCACCTGTGTTTGCTCCAGTTTGCTCAGGGTCAAACAGAAAGTGAGTGCCAAAAGCAACATTTAAGTGTAAATTGTGCAAATCCTTCACTCTTCACTCTTCATTCTCCAATGAGACCAGTTTTCATCTCACTTTATCACATGTATCTTAGAAGGGAAGCCTGCCCTGAGTCAGCTTAAGCCATAAATATTTAAAATGTGATTTTACCAACAAAATTTACCCACAGTTGCTACGGACTGCAAATACTTGAACCAGCTCCACCACTGGGCAGACCACTGGCCCCTGGTATCTCCAAACTCTTTCCAGAATGATACTCACACAACAGCATCAATCTCATCTTTTATCTGGGGCAGAAAGCCAGTAGCTATAACATAATTGGGGCTGATAATAGATATCTTAAAAGTAAAGATTTTGGGGAATAGAATGGCACAAAACAGTGGTTAGGAAAGAGCAGCTGAAAAGTATCCATTTCCCAGTGTGACCCAGCCAAGATTATTTTAAAAGTCAAATAGCATGATCAACTAAATGCACAATTTATTCTTATTCTTATCTTGTGATCTCAGAAGAGAAGCTGCTTCTAGGAAATATCATCAAAATATCATGACTCCCCTGGTAAAACCAGGGGGTGAACTGGTAATGTTAAGGAGCAGAAGCTGAGAGCCTTCTAACAGTGAGCTCTGTTCTTGTCCTTTACCATCTAAATGATCTGCATTAAATGGAGACAAATAATCCCACGCTTCTGCTCTAGTTATGGTCTTGCTGATCGTGCCCCACTTGACCAACCACAGGAAAAGAGCCCACAGGTTTCAGTAACAACTGTTCTGATAGCTGTAATCAAATGACGAGCAAATTAAGAATCCATTTGCCAAGAAATGAATGCTTTTTTCTGTATTCTACTTACCTGTTTTCCATTATCTTATTTATGCAAGATGATACTGTAATTGCAGTGGGGCTGCCAAATATCTGCGGGGTTACAGACAACCAAGTATTTGTTTCCTAAAGCTTTTTCACTGAGAATTGGTTTAGATATTGTGAAACTTTTCACTTTCACTTTGTAAATTCCCAGGAGACACGGCATTTACAACCTCACAGTTCCTAAGTCATTATCATTTATGGGTGGAAAAGACCCAGCTTTGCCATTTCTAATTTTAAGTAACTGCCCCGCCAAGCTCTGGTATCTCCAGACAGCTTCGATTTTTGGAATGGGGATCTTCTCTGCAAATTACAGCTAGCATGGTCATACAAGTTTGCAGAGCTGAAACTTTAAGAGATATCTCTTCTTATGGTGCACATCCTGAACTTGGACATTCCTTTCCCTTGGAGGCAGGCAAAGCAGAAGCCAGCCTCCCACGGAACACTACAGCCGTGGCATTTCCCACTGTGATTGACAGACCAACTGTGACTAAAAGAGGTTCAGAAAAAAAAAATGTACCACTAAGGCCCAGACTGCTAATTAAATTCAATAACCACTCTTTGGTCTGCTTCAGCACTTTCCTAGCAATCTGTGTCACACAAAAACAGTTGATACTTTTTCATCTGCAGTAGGGACATTCACGTCAGAGTTTGGGCAAGAAGTACGCAGTCATGACATAATAACTTGGTAAAATGAGCATCTTTTGAGGCATAGTTAAAAACTCTCTGGCTCTGATACACATACTGTAAATTAAAGTATTTCCAGTATGAAATGAAAAGGTGACATTTCTAAACAATTCCTGACTGTAGGTACCAAAGACCTGAGCTGTAAATCTCTCTTAATCCAATGCTGGTCCTGACTCACAGATGAGCAGCTGTGTAGTGGGTGAGCCAAATTCTGTACACCAGCATAGCTCTGCAAGGACTTGTGCTGTGATCAGCACAAGTTCACAATTTTGTTTTAAAAATATGTTTCAAGGCTTTTGCCATCTCTAAGCTGAGACGGACATATGACCCTAGGGAATCTACATCCAGTAAAATACTAAATAGGAAATTTTCTGTTCCAGACTCTGAAAATCCTCAATTATAATTGCTTTAGACAGACTTTCCAGGTGTGATTGTGATGTTTAACCATACTAATTATGAAAACTATTGAGTTTGCCTCTTCCTTTGTTTGAAAAGCCTACCAAATTGTGTACCATTGCAGTTTTTACAATGACTGGGTAGGTATGTGCACTGATGTAGCCAAGGTCCTTCTTAACAGATCAAAGGAAAAATACCTGTAAAAATGACATACTAATATATTGCTGGTTTGACTCAATTGAACTGATACTTAGAGATTTTTTTTGTGTGTTCTTCTTTCTGTTAATAGAGAGAAGATATTAAGGTTAAGATAAAACAGATGCAGCTGAGCATGAGTTGAGGACTGTTATGGGTAAGTCCTTCACAGCATCACAGCCACCCCTGGCAGACAAGAAAGAGAGAAAGAGAGAGAAGAAAAGATAGAGAGAGGAANAAGGAAGGAAGGGAAAGAAAGAAAGAAAAGCTGTAGAGAAAACGGAATGAAATCCAGAAACAAACAAACACCAACAAACCCTAGAAACCTCCTCACCTTTACCTCTGGGGAAAGCCAATAGTATTTAAAGATAGAATAATTTTCAGTTCACAGCCTTTTGCACACTGAGAAGGGGAGGTCAGTAATTGCTTCCAGGAATTAGCATACTTCGGTCCTCTATTGCCCCAAACTACTCTTAGGAACCAGTTGCTGCCTTTAACTCTCACATATCTGTATTTAGTAGCTACTGGGAAGCAAAACTTTTTGTCTATATCTAGTACAGTCAGAAAAAAAACATTTTAGACACAAAACACCATGAAACACTTCAGTTAGTAAGGTGCCTTTACATTCCCATTGCTGCAGCATGATGTACATTCCCCAGGGCACATTAGTGTTATTATACCAGCACACAATAGCAAAGGATCATAATATATGAATCACAATGTATACAAGTAATGTCACAATTTGAGTCATAGATCTCAGACTGCTCAAAGCGTAATAACCATCAATTCAAGTGCAAGTCTTCCCACCAGAACCACCTTTGACACGATGCTTAATAGATATATTTTAAATTTTTGCTTTAATTTTTCTCATGATTCAAATTACCTTTGCAAAAATTTAAGTTTCTTAAAATATTAAACTTAGTGCTTAAATTTAACGCATTTTTTAAATTTATAACCTAGGAGCATTGTTTACATGTAGAAGTTGGAAGTCATCCTAGAAATAAAACGCAGCCTTTCATCACATATTTAAGAAAAAAATGTAAATCAATTAATTCCTTAAAAATGTTTGTATGTGCCTATGGAATTTCAATGTAAAATGTAAATAAATACTTTTCAACTATTAAAGATCTACATGTTTTCATTTATCCCACAAACATTTCTACAGTCACTGTAAAAGAGGGATGAAAATCTGAACTGAATGAAATCAAAATTCTGGAAAAATGGCATTTTTTTTCTAATTTCAACAGAATTAGAGTACAGTAGTTTGCATGTCTATTTCGGTGGAATTGATGATGATGATGCTAAAGAGAATCTGCATTTTCACCTTCAGTATTCAGGTAATTAATCTTGATACTCCAATCCATTGCATTACTATTATCTCAAGAAAACAGACAACAAAGAAGACTTCAGAAAATCCATTTTGTATTTCTTAGGTAAGGCAACTTAAACTCATAGTAAAATTTCATTGGAAGTGTATTTTACAAAATACATAAGAATCTATAAGATTCTTCAGTTCAGAAGATATTTTTGCCTTTTGACAAGAACCACTGATAACATGAACTAAACAAATTCTTCATGACATTACTTCATGATGATGTTGGGCTAATTCTCCAGCTGTTTCTTTTACAAGTATGCAACAATGAACTCCATCCTTATAAGCATATACCATTGAAGAGGTATGTGGCAGAACAGAATCTTTTAAATTAAAAGATCTCATTTTCCTTTGGCTTCTAAATAAAATGCTTCTTAAACAATTAGTTGAAGTTGAGGGTTTTTCTCCTTAAGGAATGCAGACATGAAAAACTTCACTATACCCATGCTATCTTTTTTTACCCTATGATTCTCCTAGCATATTGGCTTTGTGGAAAATCTAATGGCTGCAGGAATTATTTTTACTTAACAGTTATGCAGATGCATTACCATGTTTTGCTTAGATGATCCTACAATACACATAACCTAACATGGCAAAGACCATGCAAACAAGTGATTAATGAACCTATCTGATCCAGTTTTTTTTATCAGCTCAGATCAAAAGATGATCTCCAGGTCACACTTTTTCAATGCTTTCATATCTACCAAGCTTTTCACTTTAGCAGAATAACCCCAGCTAGCACTCCTATAGTGCTTTGTCTGAGTAAAAATGCAGTCTGCCAAGCAACGGAAGTTGAGATTTATTATTTTATTCTATTAAAAACATAAATGCTATCTCTTACCTGAATGGCTTTGACATGTGATGCTGGTTGTTTTGACATTTTTACGACAGAGGCTTATCCCTGCAAGCAAAATTGGAAAGTGTTACAGGCTCTGACATTCTGATAGCTATGGAAGACAAGCTAGAACTTAACCCATGCTGCCTCTTGACAGGCATCCATTTCATCTGCCCAGCTCCTGTTTCCATCTCAGTTTCCAAGTTGCTTAGTTATTCCTTCTGATATCAGAAGGAGACAGAACACCTGAGCTTCACCAATTAATCTTTCAAAGCCACAAATGAAGCTATCTCTTTCACACTAAAAACAATAATGAGTACAGATAAAGAATCTCTCAAACCTTAACAGAACTGTAAAATGAGTAAGAATTAAGGGAAGCTTTTGAGGATAAACATTGTATGATTAGCCCTGTCACAGTATGTATGTGGGAATTATTAGAACTTTCAGTTTAAGCCTTCTCTCAAATAAAATGCAACTTGTTAGAAAATATTGATAAATGCAGACATAACCTTGCATAAATCCTTGCAAACCTTTAATGCCTGTGGACTGAAAGTGATCAAGATGGTCAAACAGAAAAGTTCTTCTTGACAATTGCTAGTGCACAAAGTAGTCTCCCTTCAAAGTTTTACATCATATAGATTAGTAATTTTTCTTTAGCAATAAGATAAAAAATAACATATTTTTCCATATAATTATATGCAGGTGGAGAAATATGGGCTGATACAGTATTAATATATAATAGCAAAGGGAAATACACCAGAGTAAAAAGGAAAAAAAATTTTAGCAGATTATTTGAAACACAATCTCAGCCTTTTATTCTCTCACTAAGAAGGTAGATTTTAAATGGACTAGACTTTCATCAAAGTCTTATTATTTAACTATTATAATATAAAGTAAGGTTGTAATTCTAAAAGCTGAGAAATTAATTCACCAGAGAAGTCACTGATCAACACCAACCTACAGCACATTTTTGATACTGCAATCTTAGATAGGAAGTAATGAGAGCAGAAATAAATTACATAGGAGAAAAAAGTAGAAATACACTGAGAAATTAAATTATGTCAAAGACTTGGGTACTCCAAAGAGTATAACTGCCCCATGAGGCAGTCCCCAAAAAACCATATAGATGAGTTGTATGTTGGCTTCAACTTGAAATATCAGCAGTATCAGCCTGAAATTGTATTGCTGGGACTGACTAGAAGACTTCCTCCTGCATATTCCGACATCAGTTTTGAATCTGTGTAAAATGCTGAGCAGAATTAAAGTACAAATGACCTGCCATTAGAGGTCTCCCTCTGGTCACACTCTCAGCTGCAAAAAGTGCTGTCCAAACCAACACAGCATTCAGTCAGAGGACAGTCATGCTCATAAATTACTTTGGGTTTAAATTGCTTCTACTAAATTAATAAATAAAAAAAAATCCCACTGTGCAAAATAAAACCAGCATTGTTTCAATGAGTTTTATATTGTGGTTTTATATATACAATCATGAGAGAGAGTTCAAAAAACTTCAGAATTCACTTTAGGGGATGCAATCTCAGCCACTGACTTTCATGACAAAATACAAACAGATTTAAAAAACACAAAAGAATTTACTACATTCTGTCTCCTTTAGTTTTGAAAATCTTTATTAGGAGTATAAAGAACTGTTCCATTGTACTCCAAAATAAACATAAAACAATCCCCCAGCTGACTGGAAAGATAGGAGTCATAATACAGAATGTTTAATTAATTTTTTAATCAACTTCTTATCTTTCTCATCAGAATGAAAAATGGAAACAAAAGCACAGGAAAATAACATTAAACATTTTGAAACACAGTGGATCTACTTCCCAAGCACTGTCACAAAGAAATTTTTGCTAAGAATGTACTTCATCTTGCATGCCTGTGCACTGGAAAAACACCCATACACACCTCTTGGGTCACTTAGAGATAAATTTACCCTGAACCTCGGCTTCAAAACAAGCACAGCATTAGTGCTCCTTGGCGAGGTGCTCTGGGTTCACAAGCAGTCAGTGTTTGAAATTACTGCAATCAGACACTGGTTCCTAAAGAGGGATGCATGATACAATTGTGTAGGACTGCTTCTGGAGGAGGTGATTTTCCTACCAGACCGTGCTGTCCTCATTACCGCCAGAGAAATCAGGACAACAGCACACCACAGAATAAAAATAGATCTCTGGCTCTTTCCCCTTCCCTCCCTTCCCTGAATTTCCTTACAGAGCAATACTGACCATCAATCACAAGAAAATCAACCTTAGATTACAGAAGCATCCATTACAGAAGCATCCATTACAGAAGTGATTAGTTAATTTTTATAAATTCTTTTGTGCTTTCACCATGTGCTTCACAGAGAGAGTCAAGAGTGCTGCACTGATTGTAATAAGTTATTTCTAGTATTCCAATCAGCTCTGCAAACTTGAAAAAATCCCACTTCACCCTCATTTCCACAGCAGGATTTCACGTCTCTGGCAGGCAGAGAAATGCAGACACACAGCCTGTATTCCCTGGTGCCTTTTTGGCTTCCCCACACCTTACCTTTTACCTTTTATGGGCTGCATGCTGAGCCAAACTTAGAAAACAATGGCAATGTTAGTTCAATTTGGAGCTGGTTTATGGCAGCCTTCCCTTGCAAATTCCCTCGATTTGCAGTGAAAGTACTCATGAGCAGGACTACTTGTGAAATATAGGGTTAATGCAGTGAAATAAATGAGGGTTTTGAAGCAAAACTTTGTAAAACAAAGGAACCTATCTTCTGTCTCACTGCTAAAAATAATTTCTGACAGAGCTGCAGAAAGATAATGAGCTGATTTATTCAATTTGCTTTAAATACGATGAGATATCATAATGCTATCTTTTGTAGTGCACACAAGAGATGTACAGTAGCACACAGACCACAACAAGAGCCCTCCCCCTGTCCCAGCTGGAAGCTGTCCTCTCCCCCCACTGCATGCATGGCATCAAGCACAACAGGCATTTTGGAGACAGAACTGCAGTGTATTATCTTATTAAAAGGCTCTGACAGGAACTACATGACTGTGAGACCCAGCCAGTACAACAAAAGAAGAGAAACCCCTACTCTGCAGCTTTCAGCCTGTTACACAAAAAACTCACTACAAGCTCTAGGCAAACGTGGTCACATTTTCTGTAATATATACACAATAATCTTTGCTACAGCTGCCTGTTAAGCTTAGTGAAAGAAACTTCTCTTACATCAAAACCATAATGTAATATTTCACTAACTATAATAAACATATAGAAAACAATAACCCTCTGCCTATGTACTACAATATTCAAACTCATACACACTTCTTATGAGTCATGAGGTATATAAGTGACTTTTTGTTTTAAATCTTCAGATCCCCATAGACTATGAAGCAATAGCGATCTGCTCTGAATACTCTGATACACTGCACGAGACATTTAAATAGGCAGAAACCCACAACTATTGTAGTAAACTCACAGCAATTACTAAAGAGTTCTCATGAGGGTCTTTCAAGATTTTAATTGACCCCTTCAAGATTAACTAACTTATTTACTTATATAAAAAAAGTTCCAAACCGTCAAGTGAGTATGCACACCTCCTTTTGATGCTGAAAGAGGTACCTTCTTCTACCAGCTGAGGTATTGACTGTGACCCTTTTAATGTGTCTGAAATAGCTCCGATGCTTTCAGCCTGGACGGCACTGAGTGCTGCTCCAGGCTGGAGTGGGACTCAGCAGAGAGGCGAAGTGTAAAAGGGAATTCCTGTCATAGCTTCCAGTTGTTCTTCCTAAATATAGAGTTTGATTCACCCTGTAACTTGGTCCCTTGTGACACTTGACCATGGTACAAGCAGGGCTCAACTGTCAAGCAGGAGGTGTTGAAGGAACACACCTTTAGGTCCTTTTCCTGCCCTCCTTCTCCCTGTCATTCCAGGCTTTTGCCAAGTGCCAGGCACACAGCAGTAGTAGGTAACACAGAACTCCTCCCATGGCATTTGGGGCAGTGTGTGCCTCCCTACGCCACACTGGAGAAGGAAATAATTATGGAGACGTAATTATGAAGAAGTCACCTCGGAGGAACTATCTAGGGGAGGTGAATGACACACCAACATGAGCGTGACCGAATTGCTGCTGCTTTGGGAGTAAACTCACCCAGCAGCTGCCCTGGGGTGTGGGCAGAGCCTTCCCCCCTGCAGGACAGCCCTGCTCACAGGGGAGGGCTCCTGAGCAACCAGCTGCTGAGCCTGCAGGCATGGGCATGAAGAAAAGCCAAAGGAGGAGCATGTGAGTGTGTGTGTGAGAGAGATTTGTTATAGCTCTTGGTTGGTATCACTCTTATATATATGAGGGAAATAAAACATTACACAGTTGTGGCATGCTGGCTGGAGTGTTGTCTTACTGAGGACTACTGATGGAGATCTCACAACAAGTCATGTCTGGGGCATATCCTCAGGTTTCCACTTGCAGCAATGCAGACTCCTGGTCATCAGTGCATTTTCACTAGAATGAATTTCCCTCCTTCTCACTCCTCTGCTGTACCTGATCTCCACTGAACCCACAACAGCGATGGTGACAAGAGCAGTGTCATTATGGGCAATTACTGTCAAGGATCTCCCTTGACTTTAACTCATTTGACCAATGACCCTTTTAATTTCAAGTATCTTAAAGAGGAAGGTGAACAAGCAGGCTGTTTCATTAAGCCTGTGACTCACTCTCCACTGACCTCTTTCCCAAAAATTTTGTCATCTGGAAGCTGATAAAGCTGATGACTTGCTCTGGGAGATTGCTGACTACTTACAGCCACCCCCTTCCCAAGCAGCCACAAGAAGATGGACAACACAAAGCCAGGCACACAACCAGGACCTGCATTTGTGCAGGTCAGGACTGATGGATGAACACACAGCAAACAGCTCGTTTCAAGGAGACCTCTATTCCTCTGAAAGGCTGATTTTGCCTGTTGCAAAAAAATTTAAGGTATGAAAGGACTACTGCCCTTGAAAGGTGGTGGAGCTCCCAAGAGGGCTCACAGAGTGGTTCTTTGGCCTTTCAGGTGGTTGGGACCACATTAAAACAAAGCCAGAATCAGGTAAGTGACTTTACATACCTCCTTCTGAAGGTTCATATTTACAACAAAAGTACCAGAAGGCAATGGAAGAGGCAATATATTTTTGTAACATGTTCCTGTACTTTAACTTCTTTCAATTCATATTACAATAGTAATACTACAAACTAGGTCTTGAATATACAATTTTCTTCCATGTGCCGTTAATTAGGCAAAGGTAGGCCGTTGTTTAGATTTTATAATCTCTTAATCTTGCAAATATGCCTAAGAAATATCAGCTTAACACCGCTCCCTTCAAGAAATTTTCATAGCAGTGACAAGTAATTCAATAATTTTAGGGATATGTAAACAAGAAGAGTCTGTCACCTACCTAACACCCAGTAACTATCACACCTAAACTGTATTAAATTGTGAGAATAAAAGAAGTAAACTTAAATTTTATCACTAATATCAGAAAATGCAGATCTGAGTAAATTTTGAAGGGAAAAATAGTCACTCTTAGCATTATTTTGCAGCATACCATTGCCTTTGAATAACCTCTGGGGTGCACAGCCCCATGACTTGCAGAATCATCTGGTAAATATATGCAGCAGATGAATTAGTAAGTAAATTAGGAGGCATATGCGCATTTCAGATGATGGATTCAGTGTCTGGCAAGTTAGGGCCCTGTACATTGACACACATGGCATAAAATTATTATGTCTTGTGTATAGAGATCCAAAAGATACAGTAGAAATGCATGTATTTGAAGTGTAAATTCCCAATATAGTTTAAAATAGACTTTTGTGGCATTGCTAGAAGCTTGTCTAATTAATATGCTTCCTGGCACAACTTACTAGTTTTGAAAGTGAAGTTGATGGTTAACAGAAATGTGTATGTGTCTTACTTCTCCACTGAGATATTTCACTGCATAATGTCAGAACTGTTTTTTAAACCTGTCACTACCTAATACATTTGCGTAAATGTTTTGCTTTTTGAGAAACCTCATGAGCATAGATAAAAGTTCCCTGAGTGTCCCAAAAGAATTTATTTTTCTATTGTAGTCCACAATGTTTTAGCATAATGCAAACAGTGTAATACAATTGAAAATGCAAGTCCACACATAAGAAGTCACAACCTCAGCTCACTTGAAATAAGACTTCTTGGATGTAAGAAGTGAAAAAATACATTTCTGGAGTTTTGCTTTATATTACCATGTAGTAGCAACATATTATAAATCTTTGTCAATGCAAAACTTTGCTTCTCTGTCTTAATCTTAGCTCCATAAATTACAGTTTATTATCAGGTAAGAATGGTGGGTCCACAATATTATTTGGCTAATTCATTCATATCTTTACATTTATTTCAATTTTTTAATGAAGCATATGCAAACTAAAGTTGCAGTGTAACTAGTATAACTATTCTCTTCAGTCAACACACCAAAATTACTTGTTAGGATGGAAAAATAAGAAACCTGCTATCAGACAGATTTATCAGAGGACTTATGCAGAGGATGCTAAAAAAAACCCCAAACTCACCATCCATTTTCTATCTCACTCAGGTTTTATTTGTATTTTTGGGCTCTTTCCCCTTAGTATTGATGCACCCATGTAATACTGACTTGGCACATAGACTTGATGAAAGGCAGAGACTTTCAGCCATGGTAGCCAGTCACACAGACAGAACTACAGAAATTTAAAATATAGTGGAGCCATCAATTTTACCAGGCATCACAAACCATTCCCATGCTTGATTTTAACAGAAAGCAACTCGGAATCATAAATTGCGGAAACAGTATCAAACCTCAGCGATTTTGTCAGAAGAAAAACTGTTTGAGGAAGTATCATCTACTGATTATATGTCTTCTCATTTTCCCCAACCTCTATTTCTTAATATCAAGAAAAAAATCAAGCACTTGCTCTTGAGTTTCTACTTGTACAGTTATGCCGACAACAATAACATCAAATTATTTAAATAATTAATGACACAAAGTAGCGTGCAAAAATGTTTGCTGTTATCTAGTAGGCAGGAAATCAATACAAAACATATCTAAATTATCTGATTTTGTTTCTGTGACATTTCTAGGCTACTCAATATTAATTCAACTCCTGCATGCTCTCTTTCTTTTCCATAGAAAAATATGATGATTGTTATCACAGACTGTTCCCTAGAGAAATAATTAGCCTTGTATTAAGGAGATGGTCTCATTAAAGGCTTGCAGTGACCTTGTTCTGAATTTCAGAGTCAGAGCATCATTAATAGTGTTGTTAGCATCATCTATGAATTTGTATTAAGTTCTGAAAATTGCCTTATGAATATAACTCATACAAATTCTAGAACATCATAATTTTGACCACTATTACCCAAAGCCATATTCTCTGTTGCTTAGTATTGTGTAAAATTAATTCTACCCAAATGTTTTTGGTAACTGAAACATGATGATGATGATGATGATGATGATGACGACGATGACAATGATGATGTATAAGCAATGAATTTGTTTCTACTTTTCTCCTTTTTCTACTTTTTTCCAGTAGATATACTGGTAAATTTTAATCAGTATATCTAGCAAAGCTGGTAGCATAAGAAAGAGCAGGGCTAATGGCAGACTTTGAATATGAAATTTAAATTACATGCTGATTTTTGTAAACATCTTGTCTACTGTAATGATTCAGAATTATTTGGAAAAGAAACAAAAAACATGACACTGCACCATCAGATACTGTTCTCAGCAAGTGATTTTGACAAAACAGGAACTGACTAAATCACTGTTGAAACTTTCAACAGAGAGTACTAATTGTTTTCACAAATCAGGATAATTCAAGTAAGCATGTAATACCTTTTTCAATCCCATCACACACTTATTTTGATGATGCCCATCCCCATCAGCTGATCATATCAGCTGTGCACTATTAGATCTTGTCAGATTAAGACCTTAGCTGACTCCAGCAGGGAATTTTGCTGTTGACTCAACCCAGAGATATATATGAGAACTAGGTACAGATATACCAGAGGACTTGGGGACTCAGCATCACAGAAAGCAATTTATTTATCTGTTGTGATAAAGCATGAAAAAAAAAATGCAGCTATGGTCCCTCTGTGAGCGCAGTCATCTGAAGTCTAACAAAGAGAACAATTACTAAGTTCTGCTGATTTCTCATCTGAATGGCATATTGAGAGGAAAGAAATACATGTTTGAGACATTAAAAATCTCTCTGGTAGAAAGATGCAACCAGAACAAGTAAGATGAGGAAATGGGCAGCAGCAGAATTTCAAGGACATTATAAATAAATGAATGCCTTTAGATAAGAAGTTACTACTCAAGGACAACTAAACAATCTGATGAATTATATGTGATTTATCAATTGGTATCTTTGGTTTGTACCTGCTGAACAGAAAATACAAGATTAAGATCATTAAATTGTTGGTGTCAAGATTTTTAAAGTTTGAATCAGTATCAGGACACTTAACTTAGTTCTCAAGAGTCATAAGGAAAAAATCCTTACCTTGTCACACCTCCAATGTTCTGAAAAAATAAGAATGAATGCTTTCCATGGTGAAGATATGAATAAATCTACTAGTCATACCTGTCTATCAAGTAGTCAAACATGATCTCTATTAAATTCTATTTAATCAAACCTGCTACAGAAACGTTTTTCAATTATCTGTGGCCTCCTGCCATACAAATATTGCAATGTTCAGAAAGAAATTGCCAAAATAATTCAGTGTTGGCACAGAAAGATAAGTCCTCCAGCTGCTCCACTGGGCAAAGATATTTTCCAGGACAATATCAAGTCTCCAGGATCAAAAAACGTTTCTCTTAGGAAATTACACAAAGTAATTTTTCAAATCTTCACATTGTACTTTACATCCACATGAATTAGAGTTGTGGACAGGCAGTATCTTCTATACAAGGATAAAAACAAGCCTGGAAAAAAAACTACATCAAGCTATTTCACTCCATCTCCTCTGGCTGTGCAACACAAGCTCTTTAAAGTACAGTTCACTTTTCAAGGTCTGGAGCTAAAAGTGATGCTTGAAAATCATTTGTCTTGGAAATTGCTTTCGAAAACTGCAGGCTGCTCTGTGTTTCCTGTGCCCACCAGCTGTTAGTGAGTTACTGACTATACTCTGACTAGAGTATCCATTAAGATGTTCCCTGTTTTATTGCAGCCAACTGTTAAACTACTAATTTTATTAGCTTAGGCTCCTAACACAAAGTGGTCTGTGTAAGGCAAACCACAGTTTTGTCATGGATAGTTCACAGGTGCTCTGGCTGACAAGGGGCAGAGCAGATTTGTAGTACTGGGACACCAGTTAAAATTAGTTTAACCGCTGTGTGCCGTGCTATGTAATCACAAAGCTGCTCCCCTCTATCCTTGAGGTAGAACAAAATCAGTGCTGGTTTAACTGAGTGCCATGCTGCATGATGAAGGAATTCAGGAGTTGCTTCAGCCACCTGTGCAGTCCAAGTGGACAGTTCTGGGGAACTCACTGCTTCATCCTGTGCAAGACATTCCTATTGTTCAGAACAAAAAAGTATCACATATGCACAGATGAACTCAGACTGAATGGGGCCCTGAGAAACCTGGTCTAGGAAAAGGTGTCCCTGCCCGTGGTGGGGGATTGGAACTAGATGGCTTTAAGGGCCCCCTCAACCCAATCTATGCTTCTATGAAGAGAAATGTTTCAGGCTTTAACAGATGATGAAATTATGAATTACTGACTACTTTGTCTCAAACTGTTACCTCACTTCGACTTGCTCATGCTAAAGCCACTTCTTTCCCTAGGGTTTAAGGCTGCCCTACAGGTTTTGGGGTTCAAAGTTGATAGGTCTAATGCTATCATGTGCATTTATTTCAGGTTACAGTAGGCATGAAACAATACCTGTTAGACTGAATCTATTAAATTTATTTTGCATTCTGCAGTAGAATATGGGATTGTGTCCATAGGGACTTCCCAGGTCCAAGCAAAAAAAACCCCATCAAACCTTGAAACAATTGTTTGATATTATGCCCTTTTACAGTCTCCTCCTTCACTGACTAAGCCCTTTATTTCCTGTCATTTAGGCAAACTCACTTTCATGCATAACTTTTAAAGTTATAAAGGGCTCCAAATGTAAGAGCTAATGCTGAATAGCTGCTCTCCAGTAGATTTTCGTCATGTGTAACTGCTAAATGATTACAGAGGATGCAAGCGAGACTATAATATAAAAATGAGTAGCATAAGCCTGAAACTGATATTTTCATTGAACTGCATTCTAGAATAATACTCAAGCCACATCTCTCAAGTTTCTCCATTTCCTTTGCTTTTCTTTAAAGTCTGAAACTTATTTCTCCTTGGAATGTGACAGCTTTGGAGGACTCTCTTAGATGTAATTCCAGCTGAGATTTGCCTAACAGAGTTAATACAGATGGGTAAATGCTGCAAACTGATAGCAAATAAGAAAAACCTATTATTTGTTTTGCTATAGATCAACACTGTGAGACAAGTGGTGAAAAAACATGTACAACTATTGTTTTTTGCAGAATAATCTAGTAAAGGCATATTTCTAGGAACACTTGTACTTTTCCTTTACCTATGTTTTCAGGTGAATAGTGACTTAAGAACAAATTTCAATTGTTTTAAGCATCAAAATTCCACCTTTTCAGCAAGTATTTTTGGTAACCAGGTTAAATACTGCACACAAATCCTTAACTGTAACAAAGTATTTTGACCTCACTTCTATTTAAATAAAGCAAGACTGTTTTATACTGTAATTGGAATACAAAAATGCCCAAAACAATAAAATTGTGTTATGTTCTGCTCTTATCTTTTTTAAGCAAAGCAAAGATGAAAATATTTCTTTAGTTTCTTGTTTGGGTTTCAGTTTAAAAGATCTCACATATATCTCCATAATTCCCACTACCTGAGTTACTCCCCTATACTGAGATTGTTTTATACAATAATATTACTAAGATAATGAACCAACATATTTTCTTCATACGTATACAACTAATGCTACACCCATCTCTGTAGTATGTCAGTCTCTGTATATCTCCTCTTGTGTCTTGGATTTCTTCTTTATTCTGATCTCTTTATTTCCTCCAGAAGCAAGCTCCTAACTCGCAGAAGTGCTTAATGGACCATTTATTTCATCTTCTCCCATGGACTTCTTTCATGCATTTTAGTCTGTACTTTAAATTCTCAGGTAGGCTTGGAGGCTCATTCTGGAAACATCCATGTACTCCGTGAAAGCACCCCTTCACTTTAAGTTATACTGACACAGTAAAAATTTGCAGAATCACATTTTATCCCAGTCGTCCTTTCCTGTCCTTAGCTCATCTCCATGCCCAACATTCTTAAGATGAAGACTACTCAGAACATATCAAAACCCCATTTTCTTTCCCCAAGGCTCAAACACTTATCCAATCAATTAATGTTCTGATTGTAGTGTCTTTCAAATGGAAAAAATTTACAACCTCTCCTCGACAAAATCAACATCTTAGCTGATTTTAGGTCTGAGCCTTTGATGAACTGCAATTGGGTAAAATTTCCCTGAAGCCCTGCAAACTCCTCTAATATAAAGGGGTTTGATAGTGCTGTTCAGGGTAGTTTTACTCTTACTTCGCAACGTGTCTTCTATGGCAATATCTGAATAATCACATATCTACTTGAATAATAGATCAAAGTTGAAGACATTAATAATTAGACATACTGTAAATTAAATCTCAAATACATTTACATGTCTAGGAAAAGATGCCTATGATATTAAATCACTAATTGAACTTGATAATATCTTAATTATTTCATTATTAACAGATTCTATTTGGTATTTAGATTTGATAATTGATAAACTATATTTAATCAGTGGTATTGTTAATAAGAGAATTTTTTTCCTGTCTAAGCTTTTTGCATGGACTTAGCTACTCTTGTATGATGACTGATGTTTAACCTTTTCTAATATTCTTAGATACTTGCCCTGCTGAGGTCCAGTCATGCCCCCACAATACACCCCTCAGCTGTGACTCCTGACACTCTGACAGCTGAATTGCTCTGGAACAGCGTTTGGACACTGAGTACTCACGTGGTGACTGCAGGGCCACTGCTTCAGCTTAATACCTGGCTCTAAGTAAAACCAAGCAGGGGTAACATGTGTATCAGTATCTGTGCTACTGCTTGAACTATTTTGAAGCAGAAATCTTTAATCCTGAATGACTTTACATTTAAAATGCAACCACTCCACGTAACATGTCACAGTCCAAAACAACTTAATTCCATGGGAACAAGGATAAACTCTGCCTCTCTGCCACGGGCAAAACACCTGCTCAAGTTACCCAAGTCAGAACACTGGGGCTGGCAGTTCACTCAGAACATCCATCTTCTGCATTCTAGAAAATTCTTACTTTTGTTTCTTTTCTTGAGACAAAATTTCCAGCAGTAAAATATAGATTTAATATTAAAAATATATTTCATTTTCATGCCTTCTTTTAGGTGCACTTCCTATTTCTAAGAAAACTTAATAAAATTCAAGTCTGTGTTTTTGTGGTACACTAACTGAATGTAGAAGCAAAAATACAATAACGTTACAAAACCTGGGCACCAGCTGTTTCATTTAAACATGTCCATTTTAGTTTGCTCTATTTCAGTGAGGGTATGACACCAGTAAAAATACTTGAGTTCTCAACTGTTTGAATACAATTCCCTTCCATTGCTTCTGAAGACCACCACTGGTTTATAGTCTGTATATTTATTTTAAATTCATGTTGGTCTGTGGAACAACTTGAGTTTTCAACCAATAAGGTGTAGAATAAACCATATTTGCATAATTTTTCAATTATTTGATAAATTTATTAGACTGGGAACCAGTGCAGAAAAAAAATAATTATCAGATCTCAATATTCTGTGACTGTTTACAACTCCTTTTAATGCTGGGGACATCTCAAAGTCTTCTATGTCAGTGCATAAACTCAAACTGCATGCAGGGCTGGATACACTTCTGTAATTCTTCAGATTGAGATGATTTTTGTGTTTGGTTTTGGATGTTTATTATATTTTATTATAAATTATAGAAAGTACGACAGCACTTCTAGCTCTTTGCTAGAAGTGGGAAAAATGGCTTTGAGCTTGCTTTAAGGTTTTTTAAAGTTAAACAAACTAATAAAAGTTTAACTTTTTTTTACTTAATAATAGATTTTTGTGACTTTTAGAGTGATATTTGACTGATTAACTAAAGACTAATACTTGACTTTTGTGAAGAAAACGGAAAAAGAAGATGAACAAAGAAGATACTACTCAAAATTTTTTATTTTTATACTCACTACTATATTATAAAAACCTTAAATTTAAAATTCATCATTTAGTGAAAATACACACATTTAACTTACTACACATTTGTGATTTTTAACTTATTATTCATATTTACAAGCTTTTTCTAAAGTTTTAGGTTCAGAGCAGTGTTTTCCAGGAGGTTTGTGCCTGGAAGCACGGAAAGCTCAAAACCTCCAGATTTCTGAGATCCAACAAATTCCTGCTCTGCACCTGCAAATGCCAGTGATGAGAGGCTGCCCAGTGCTGTTTTCTCTCACTTGCTCTGGAAGTCAATCACTGTAAATAACAAATGCTTCCTCCTTCTTTTGCTTAGTTTTTGTATCTGATGCCACATGGTATGGAATATCCCTTAATTTGCTATCCCAGTTGTATCCTCTCCCAGGATTTTGCCCACCCCCAGCCCACTGGTGTTGGACAGCCAGTGTTGATGCTGTGCCAAACCCCGGTGCGTTACCAACACCTTTGAAGGTATCAAAGCAAAGCCATGAGGGAAAATTAACTCCGTGTCAGCCAGGCACACAGTCGGAGAATTAGCATTGACAGTGGCCTGGGAAGGAAACATGGGGCCCAAGAAGCATTTGCTTAAAAGCCGTTCTCACAGGCAGCCTCATAGAATGATTTTGTTGCGCAACGAGGTCGGTTCTAAATTTCTGAGAGAACGTCAGCGGTTAAATGTAATCTTGTTACTCTCTCGTCACTGAAGCGTTTCCACGATGTGCTCTGATCTTGCCACCACAAACAACGTTTACTCTCCCGCGCAATTTCTCAATCGCGACCAGAGGAACCGCTCCGAAGACCTCACCGGGAAACGCAGCTGCGGCGCCTTTAGGCAACGGAGTAGGAACCGCCCTCAGCGCCCTCCGCCCTCAGCCCGGCCCCGCCCCTCGCNGCGCGGCCCGCGATGATCCCGGTGCCGGTGGTGGTGACCGTACTGGGCGGCTGGTGCGCCGTGTACCTGGCGGACACGCTGCTCAAGGTGAGGGCCGAAGGCGCAGAGCCGGACGGGGCCGGGAGGA
>VXBI01004289.1:824250-915922 GCA_013397375.1 Toxostoma redivivum
GCTCCCCCGGGCCGTGAGGCGATCCCGCCCCGCAGCCGGGCCCGCCGGCCCAAGCCCCTGTTGTGCTTCCGCCCGACGCCGGGCTCCGAACGCCTCCCCGGAGAGTGCGGGCTGCCTCTGTGCTAAACAGCTTGTGCTTGGTCTGTAACCAAAGCTGCGAAAAGTTAGGGGAAACAGCTTTTAATGTACTGCTTAAGCGGTCCCGAGGCATTTTAACGTGCTGTCTGGAGCTTATTATTATATTAACAAAACGTGAAAGACAACCTTGTAAGTTTGCATTGTAGAGTATGTGCCTTATAATGATAATTTTCCTAAAAAACGTAAAAAGTAATGCGGATTTATTTCCTTGGCGTTAGTTTTATTGGAAAAAAGAAAAAATGGAGACAGAACTCGATACAAATACTTTTTTAAAGAAATAAACTTTGATCCTCGGAGTATATTAGGAAACACATCCTTTTCCTCCTGATATAGGGGGGAAGGTTTAAAAAGAGAATACACCAAGACATCATTTGTTATATCTGGGATGCATCTGTGCAATGCTTAAGTTTCATTAAGTGGTGTGGCGTTGTTTTAGGTTTTTTTGTAAGATTCAGAGGTATGATTTCTAAGGCATGACCGAAATTACAAAGAATGCATGCAAAGTAGGCTATGTGCTGGTTAAATTTGAGGGTAAACGAAATGAAAGGTTTGATCTGTAATTCTTAATTTTACAGTCCAGGAGCTGCATCTGTTTCTGCCAAGGCAGATAAGGCTCAGTGATATGAAAGTACAAAATGTGCGTTTTTTCACTCTTGTAAAATATAGGAAGAAATACAAGAAAATTCAAGTGCTTAGAAAACTTGGAAAAGTGTCTCCCCCTGCAGCTAACTGGCAAGCAAATGTAGCTCCGTTAATGATGAAAGCTGATAATTGCAAAATAAAACTCTGTACGTAATGACAAATACCTGAAGTCATTTACCTGAAGACTTCTCAAATTTTGTTACAGCAAGTCTGTTCAGTATTTGAAAAAAAAGTAAATTACAAAATAAATTACAGCATTGTTTTGAAACACGTGAAAAGATTGGCCAGGTACCAGAAGAACATGCTGTGACTGCAGTGAGACACACCAGGAAGGTCAGCCAGGAGGCTGCTTCCCTTGGCAGCAGCTTTGTGTCTGGTGAAGGCTTGGGCTGTGAAGCAAGAACTGAGCTCAGGTACCAGACCTGTTGTGCCATGATGCTGAGGCCATTTGCATCTCTGAGATTCTGAAGATCTCTTTCTGCATTAGACCATTAAATCATTCCCTTTTGTAAATAAGGAGAGCCACTGCATTTCTTGTGACTGCAAGGGAGGGAAAAAAAAAACCCTACATTGGGGCCTATTTAATGCCTGATTTATGTTGAAAAAGAAGGGGCAATTCCTAGAAATTCTATAGCAAGCATGAGAGTCCAGGAGTTAAATTTTAATTCTGATCTTTTAACTAAAAGTTGACCAAGGAATCGATTATTAAATGTCAGGAATTATGTGGGAGCTATGTGTGAGTTTCAGTAAACTTACTGGTAGATCTCATGTTGTACATCTCAGTCGTAGGTTTCACTGTGAGTACCACAGTTGAAATAGAATTTGGATTAAATAACCAGATTTATATAATTAAGAAGGTCAGGTTGCTTGTATTTCTGCTGGTACACCACAGTCACAACCCAAGGATAGCAACCACAGCAAAATTGTACTGTTTAATTAATTATACTGTTTAAATATCAAATCACTTGCAATGTAATTACACCAAAAGGATGTACAGAGCATGAATGAAAAATAATGTGGGAACATTTTTCCATGTATGATCCTGTTGATATTTTTGGCGAGAGAAGGATGTGTGCTGTAACTTGCAGTTAATGTTTATTATATAAACCTGTTCAATGTGCAATGTTTTTTGCTCAATTTGTTCCCTTACTGATTTTATTCAAATTTTAAATATTTTATTTTGGTAGTCTGACTCTTAGACTACAGTATAGAAAGTATAACTGTATACAAATGTATTTTTGCCCAGATAAATCCACATATTACAATGTTGCTAGAATTAAAAGATACATTTGTGTCAGGAAACTAGATCTATGCCAAGTCAAGCTGAAATTTTGAATATTAAGTCCCTCTTGTTGCTCCTTATTGTACCACTGCCACCATTTGCATTGAAGCTTGGATTCTGTAAGAGGGAATCACTCAGACCCCTAAAGTCCTTCTCTCCAACATCCTAAGTCATCACATTTCATTCTGCCTGAAGGATCAGGAATGATTGAAGGGTAGGAGAAAGTCCCTCCTTCTGCTGTGAGAAATAAAGGATGCATTAGACACATTCAAGGCTGGCTCTCAGCTTTTAAAGTCAGGAAGCTGAAATGATTCAGAGCTCTTGAACAGATTTTGCCAGCAAAGAGGAACATTAAGGACTCCTGCTTGCTGGCAGATACCTATGGAGCTCCTGGAGCATTTAGCAGATGTCCAGCATCTTAAAGGCTTGCATAAATAAATAGGTACTGCTTTTATGGTAAAACTAATCTAACAAAGATTCTTTAGATCTCAAAGAAGCAGAGCCAAGGCCTGTATGAAAGCAGCTTGAAATGAAGCACACCAGGGCATGAGGGTGTGTGTATAATGTGTAATCCCACTGGGATCAGGACAGAAGGAGCAAAACTTTTTGCAAAGAGCTTTGTAATATATTTTGCAAAAGTTTGCAGTCATTTAGTGATCATTAATAACGTTTACACAACTTGTGAGGAAGATACAAAAGGAAAATTGTATGGTACCTTTCTTTTCCTCATTTGACAGCTGTATGGTCAGTGATTCCATATTTCTTATGGAAAACTTCATACTTATTTGTGTATTGCTAGAACAGTGGGGCTGTGTTGTTGTTGGAATGAATTTGGAGGGATGAATTTGTGGCATTTCTAGGGAAAAAAGGTGGAGTTTGCATGTGCTAAAAGGAACACGTTTTTAAGTGTCGTCTATATATCTGATTAACTTTATTAGACTAATGTATTAGAGTGCTTTTGAGGTTTTTTTGACTGTGAATGAATAGGATTTTTTTTTAATTCATGAAAAACAGTTTCTCATGTCACAGGTACTTAATGATGTATGTATTTTTGTTCTTAATTATCTGGTAGATTATGTGAGGAGGTATTTTTCTTTGTTTCCTTGGCTTATATATCACTAATTGTGTACAAGTCTAAACATCTTTGTGATCTCTTCTGTTAAAATTAGTAAAAGCTGATATGATTGTGGACACTAAACTTAATGGTGCCATAGGGAGTGAGTGGTGTTGATGGCAATGCATTACAGTGAAAATTTCTGATGGTGCCCTCAGATGACGGAGCAAAAATGTGGCTGAAATCAGTGGGGTGAAGAGGAAGGAAATGACACGGGAATGTATAGGCAGAAAGGATAAATGGTGTAATAGGTGATACGTGAATAATGACTCAAGTCATGGGTTTCAGATCTGAGGAAATTTGTTACTTGCAATAAACTTTCAGTGTTCAAGTTTTAATTCATTTGACAAAATGAGAAAAGCTGTTAATACAATTGTGCAGTATGAGATCCTCAACCCCCACCAGCACTGTGGTGCAGGGCAGGAGGAATGTAAGGAATTGGCAAGTTCTAAATTTGTTCAGAGGACCATAGACAACAGCCAGAAACTTGTGAAGTTCCTTGTGGGGGAGGAGAAGGGAGCCATTCTGGATGTCTTCAGTAGGTGCTGCTGCTTGTGAGGAGCCTTGGGAGCAATGCTCCAGTTCAGACAGCTGCAAGTACTTGTCTGGGTTGTGTCAGAGACACTCCTGCCTTGGGAACTGCCCAATGTGAGAAGGCTCAGGACTCATCTGTGCTTTTCCTGAGCTCTGAGTTCCTCTTTCACCTCCAAGGAAAGCATGCCTTCATCTGGAAGCAGGTCACCATGAAGCAGGTGATTAAAGCCTATTGAGAATGCAGGTGCCATAAAGTAAAGTTAGCAATTGCAAAAACCATGTCTATTGGTCTATAATTCAAGATAATGCTGCAGGTAAGTATTCATAGGTCACATTTATAGGTCACATTTCTTATCAAGAGAAATCTTTGGAACTACTATAGAAGTATCTTGAAATAGCAGTGAAACTATTGAAACTGCTATTTCAATACAGATTGATAATTTGAAATTCCTTGTAGTTTTTTGTTAGTCTGATCAGATAATCCAAACGCTCTTTAGGCGTAGTATTTGTGTTTGAAAAATTTCATTTTCATCCTTACTAACAGGTATCTGCAATACTGAGCTATATCTCATCTGTATTAGAAAGGTTTTTTCAGCTGGAGTCGAAAGAAATATTTTTCATCATTGTAGTTTTAAAAATGCTTATTGAAATGTAATTGCATGTTGAAAGAATACCATCAACAGCCTGTAGACTTCTAACCAGAAAGTATAACTACTGAAAATTATTTAACACTAGGAAAGAAGATGCAAGACCTTGTTTTCAGATAACTCTGGATACTCTCTCACAAACTTACAGTTGTTGGAAATGACATCAAAACAGTGGCATAACTTTTTCATATTACGTGTCACACCAACCTATATGTCAAAATGTAAATAATGTGTAGGAGATCTACTTGGAATTATACATCTGTTTTTATATAAAGAGATCACATTTACTGCTTGGTCCCATTACAAAATCTTCCTAGAATGCTTTGGTCAAGCTGTTTTTCCATTATTTTGCAGTCCTCCAACTCTCTGAAGGCATCATATGAGGACTGGCTGCTGACGTACGGCTTGAGCGTCTCTCCCTTTCACCTGCGGTGGCAAACAGCTCTCTTCAACCGCCAGTTCTACAGCTGGGGGAGATGGAAACCCAGATTTCTCTACCTGTGGTATAAATTCAGTGTCTTTTTTGTTCTGTCAAATACAGAGTCAACAATTGAAGCACACTGCATTTCAGCATTAGAAGGGCAGTGGGCAGACATGGTTATTTTAATGGGGTAATGATAAAACCGGTTAGAGTGGTTGTTCTAATTGTATTGTGCCAGGATAAGTATTTATCATCTGCTAAAAATACATAAATGTAATAGAGGTTGTGTATTGAGATTCTATAAAACTAAAAATCCTTAAACTGTTTTTATCTGTGGTTTGAACTATGCATAGTTCTGAAGAGTACAGCTATTACATGCAATACTTCATACAGAAGTAGGTCTGAAAGCAGCTTGCTCGGATCCTAGATCTTTCCCAATGCTGTAGACTTAGCTCTTCCAATCACTAGAGTTTACAAAGTATTCAGAGTCATCTGTACTGAATTGTTAATCCCTATAGATAATCCCTCTCCCTGTAGTTAATCATTGCCCAGACATTCAGTAATGATACCTGCTCAGAAGCACCTTGCTTACCTTCTGTCTTTTATCTGCTTGCACCTTTCCATGCAAAGGTTGCACAGTGCTGGCAATGGGTAGATAAGTAGAGTGGTTTAGTATAGGTGCTCCTGGACTGGTTTAGAAAACTATTTTTCTGTTGCCTTCCTTGCATTACTTTGTATTTGCTCTGAAAATATAAAATGAGTAAGGTTTGAATTTCTTTTCATTTCCTGTATTGCTACCCTCAGTGAGATAGTAATAAAAGAGAGATCTGCTTCATATTGGTTTCTCTAGTATGTAATGATTTTGTAATAATCAGTCTGAAATAGCTCTATATCAATTACAATTTTTAATGTGTATAATTTATTACAGTATAATGTTTCCACTAGTCTCTTTAATTAACATTACAAGTACACGTTGCTTAAAATAAATCTTCTAATTCCCAGTGAGCTCCATTAAGGCTGGTAAGAGAACAGTTGCGCTGTTGTAAGAGGAAGAAGGACTGGTATTGAAGTGTTTTAGTTAGAAAAAAAGTTATCACATCCTTCAACTATAGCACAGTGTGAAATAAGAATAATAATATTGATGCTGAATAAAAGTTTGTCACTAGGTGGAGTGACATGAATTGAAATTATTTTCAACATTGATTTTAATGAAAAATTTGTGAGAACAATTTTACTTAAGAAATTGGTGTTAATGTGGTCTTGCAGTTCTACTTTTTAGTTGCTCTTTAAAAAGGATTCAGTCTCATTTATTGTTCTTTAGCCCATTTTCTTGTTTGTGAGAAAGATGCAAAATCTACTGAAGAAGCTTATATATATATAAGTACATAAGTTGCCCCATCATTTGATCCAGGTCTTTAAATATGTGATATTGTGGTGCAACATGGCCAATTACACACTGTTAGTTATATTTCTGTATTCTTATAAATTTATGTATTCATAGCTACAAGCAAGTTACATGAATTGAGTAACTAAATAAAAGTATTTACAAATTGATCAGGATATGGTTTGGATGTAAAACATTTATTAAACAAGGAGAATATATGTTATTGGTGTTGTTATTGTATATTATTGTTACTAGTTTCCTTTAGCATTTTTGCACTGGATTGTTGATGAACTGTGGTAGCACAGGTAAGTTTTGCCTTGTGTTTTGTGTAATAACTTGTGCTGTAAAGCAGAGATTTACATAACCAGAAGTGATACCCTTTTTCTCTTGTGGCTGTGCATTGTTGAACTGTTTGCTTCTCTGTGTAGGTTCAGTGTAGGAATGGTGTTTGGAATAGTTGCCATGTTTGGCTCTGTTATTCTGCTTGGAAAGACCCTGCTGCAAACTCTGACCCAGATGCTCACTGAGGCTCCGAAAGCCCAGAATGATCGAATGCTGCAAGTTGTGGTGAGTGTTCCCTCCTCAGGTCTTTGTTTGAGACCTGTGTACAGATCTAAAGCAGCTTCTTAAGTGGGGTATGGGATGCTTAAATATTCTCATGCAAGAATAACCCAACTCCTGATGTTCATCGACATGAAAATGTGCTGGTTTTTTACCAGCCTTGAAAACGGGAAAGTGGGTATAGTAAAAGAGCAAATGAAGGCAAACATGTGGAAAGAGTTTATGTTAAAAATCCTTAGGAGTGGAGATTGGATAGTCATTTTGAAAAGCCCTGAATTCAAGTTCTTAGGATGAAATTATAATTCTAAGAATATAAAACTAAGTTAAGTACTCGTTTCCTGTGAGCTGTGCAGTGTAGATGCTGTAGTGACGTTAAAGTTTGCAGAGCTCATACATAATTGACAAGAAGAGACAAGTTCTGTTTCTTTTTAATACAATACAAAACAGCAGTGGAAAGGGAAAGAAGGGCAAAAAGCTTTTTGTGATAACAGAAGCAAAGGGTCATTAGTGAGGAGTTATTTTTTGATATTTCAAGGATTTATGACTTAATTTACTATGTGAAATTTCAAGTGCTGTTTCTGGCAGTATCTACTTAAAGTCCAATTATATATTTAATTGTTTCATGGATTTCTGGTGCTGGACAATATATTGTATGGTTTTAGAATGGAATGCATTTCACAGGATAGGAGAGTTTGCAAATACTGTCTTTTTAATCCCTTTGCAAGGCAGTAATGGAAGAACTGACATTGCCTTGCTACAGTTTTAACCTGGAAGGGTTCCTAGTCACCTGTTTTTATACCAAGAGTGCAGTCTGGCCAAAATGTATTTTCCAGAAATTCAGAAAGTCTTATGGGATTGTTCTGTCTTCTGCTACGTGGCTTAGAGCAGAGGTGCCCCACCATGTTACTCTGTTTAAGTACTCAGCTATTCAAGTGAACAGATACTGACAATTGTGTGCAGACACAATAGACCTTCCTGTAAGCACTAAACTGACTGCATGCAGCTAGACTTAGAAAATGCCATCAGGCAGGAAGCCTGATTTACCATGTGCCATAAACTCAGTGCCTTTCGATGGCTGGGTCTGTTTCCCACAAGCAGAGTGAATATACAGAGTGCAGTGTGTGTTGGAAAGAGTGGGCAGAGAGACCTGAGGGAGAGCTGCTGTCACTGCCACTCCTGTCCCTTGTCCAGAGCCTGCTCCTGAGTTACCTCCAGGGGTAATTCAAACTGCATTCAAACCAATGATTGACTGGCACTGAAAACAGTTTAGTAGATAAGGATAAAGTAATGTCATGTGTGAGGATAAGGTTACTTCTCCTAAGTTAAGTTGTGGTTCTCTTCCTTTCTTACCTCATTCTTTCATTTCTGAATGGTCACAGTTGTATAATTCTGGCTTTAGCAAGTTTCAGTAGTCTTTTTAAGGGGAATGTGCTAGTGTAAATTGACACCAAAAAGAGACTTATGTGGTTGCAAAGAGGTGAAGAATGACTTAGGAGGACCTTCTCATTTAAATTATTTGCATGTATTTGACTGCCTGGAAGAGAGTGAATTAGTTTAAAAAAAACCTAGCAAAACCCCACTTTTTCTTTGTAAACTTAATTTTAGCCTGTGGCATAAAGCTGTTCAGCCTTTAGCCTCTGGGTGTGGAGAGAGGGAGAAACAGTTTTGCTTATATTTTATTAAGATGTTTGTATGCTTCCTCTTTTGTTCAGACATGTACTTGATTTAAAACACCTGTCTATAGGTAACTGGGCTGTTTCTTTTCAGCTGACCCTTCTTGTGTTGGTTACCTACTGACAAAAGTAGGAAAGAGGCAGATTAGTTGCAAGCAAAGAATCTTTAAGGCATTTCCAGAAGGCCATAAAATACAAGACAGTATGCTTTTTAACAAAATATCTGCTATTGGTTTCAGAACTCTTCATGAGAGGTAGCTTCTGTTTTAGGTGAATCTTAAAATATCTTCTTTGACATAGTCTGAAAGCATCTGGTGCTGTGTTCTAGCAGGCTGTAGTCATGGTGGAATTGAGATAACAACTCTTGCTGTTGCCATCTGTCCTCCCACTGCAGAGGCAGCACCACTGAAGTGATGCATTAGTGCCACCAGCTGATGCTGTAATGCAAGCAATGACGTTTAAGAAATGAAATGTGGCTGTCTCATACTGTCTGAGCCAGTTAAGGTAAATTCCTTGGTCACCATCACACTCTGGACAGAATTTGTGAGGTGGTTAACATTAATGAATCCTTTTGAAGAATTTATTTTAGATAGATTGTCTCAACAACCTATTGTAGAGTTCTGCTGCATGAGTAGGTAAATGCATATAAGTGAAGAATGTGCAGCACTGAACAAAGATAGAATCCAACCTACCTAGCTGGATGTGCAGCCTTTTGTTTTCCACCATGCTGGTTTTTATAGAGTTCTGTAGACAGGCCAGGAGATTTTGCCCACAGCATCTCTTTTACGAGGCTGGATTGCAATTCAGGTTGTGTTCACATCAGTTGTTAATGAGCATACTGGAGTGCAGCCTGCCTTGAGTAGAAAAAGCTGTAGATCTGACAGGAGAAATGCCCCAGAGCAAGCAGCAGGAGTGGCCTTATCATCCCACTGCAGCCCAGCAGCTGAGGGGGATGGAGCCGGGCAGGATGAAGGTCCATCAGGAGGAAGGAGGAGATGGTTTCTCATGCCTTAACTAGTGACTGCTTTGAAGCAGCTGGTGTCCCATGACAATCACAGTGAAGGACCTGGAGGTGGTGAGAATCCACAGCAACGAGAAGAATATGAAGGTCCTGTATATAATGTCTTATTAAATTAAAATAGTATACTCATTTCAAGGTGGTGGTTTTTTAAGGTCAAATTGCCATGTGTGGACTACCAAAAGCTGAAGACTAAATGAAAATTACCTTTTTTTTTTTTTGACCCTGTAATCTGGGATAATCTTTAGATTTATATAGGAAGAGAGAAGGGAGAGACTCTTCAGCTGTCAACTCATTTTTGAACTTTTCATGTTCATACTCTTTAGAGTGCCATACAATTTTTATTATTTTCTTTTGAAAGGTGGATCTTTTCTATAGCTACATGCCTGGCTGCAGGAAATTGTAAACTAATGCTCACAGTGCCAAGCCTATTTCATTTGAATGGAAATCTGTGTACATTTTTATAAACTTCTCAAACTTAATATAGAGTAGGACGCATTTGATCAAAGCTGCAGGGAATATATAGGGCAGGGAGAGAGCTTTTGTGCTTGGAGAACATTCAACAAAAGAATATATTTTTAATATATTTTAAAATACACTGAATAAGTTGGTAAAAGGTCGTGCTGCATGAGAACAGCCCCTGTTCTGTTGTGGGTCTGAAGAAGTGAGAGAGAGCAGCAAATCTAGGAGCAGAATGATCTGTCTTTGTACCTCTTGTTTTCCTCCTGTGTTTTGTTTTGTTGTCATGCCCACATCAACAGGTGCCTGGTGTCAATTTGCCGGTCAGCCAGCTGACCTATTTCTTCTCTGCAATCCTCATCAGTGGTGTGATACATGAAGTCGGCCATGGGGTGGCAGCTATTCGGTAATTTCTTCTTTGGTTTTCTCCTACTCTGACAGCAAAGCCAAATATTCCAGTACAGTTTCTTACCCGTGGATGTTGTTAACACTGCTTTGTTTTATCTAGGGAGTCTGTTTAGTCTGTAATTCATAGCTTCCTTAGATTTGACGTTTGGAAGGGGTGTACAGATTAAGGATAGAGTTTTAATACAGTGTCTATTATACAGATCACGAGAAAGGACTTCTGCTTTGCAAATATAGCATCAGGTTTAAAACAAGTTTTTTTAGACAGCAATTCCATTTCTGTGCCTGTGGCACTTGAAAAGAGCTCATGTGCTATTGCACAGTGATACTTTAAAATAGATTTTTAATTGATTTGTTTAATTGTAGTTTGTGAAATACAATATGAACAGGATGAAGCAATAACTTGTCAAATGTGATTTGCTCCTGTTAACCTCAGTGATATATTATTTTTGATAAAAGATTCTATTTTTAATGTCTAACTATGATGATTACTTCACAAAAATTATTTGACAGGTTAGTATAAAATGCCACTTCAGTATAAAAAGGTTAAGCAGTGACTACTGGGACTTATGTTCAGGTGTCCTCCTCGTTTTTCCTGGACAGCATCAGTATCTCTTCTTTGAGCGTAAAATCTTAAGTTGTTTCTCTGATTTTCCTGAATGTAGGGAGTCATGACTGCATTTTAACCCATGTACTACCTTCTTTGTAACCCAAAGTTCTCAGTCAGAGGAGTGGTTTGAGACCCTCTGTGTTTCATATGCTCTGCTTGTCTTTCAGCTTTCTTCCCTCAAATATTCACAGGGAATTTTCTGTGGTGGATGAACCTTTTGCTTGTCTCATCACAGGAAGAAGCAAAAAAATTTTCTTTATACCACATGTAGCTGGCAGACTGCAGAGAAGCTAGGAGTTACTACAGAGCTCTTTTTCAGCAAAAAGGAAGAATAATTCTTGTATCCTAATGGTGTGATACCTTTATTCAAGGTCTAAAGCAAAGGCTTTGAATATTCAATTTTGGGTTGTATTTTTGTCAAATAATTGGTTTTCTCAGCTATTTCCAGAGAAGAAATTGGTTGGTCCAATGTACATTGGCAGCCAATATTGCTGCTCCTCTTTTCTGCTTGACATTTTATTTTCCTTCTAGCACAGGTTGGGTCTATAGTGCTGTTACTGTAAATCCTCAGGGTTTCAACTTCACTAAAAAGCTGTGCTGCAGGCAAATTTTATCATTCTGGCAAGTCACTTAGCCTTCCTGAAATCTCATACACTTTTGTCAACTTCAGTTCTAGAAAGCATTAGCTGTGAACTATAAGAACTTAAATATTTGAGCTTTAGCTTAGTGAAGGCATGTACCGAATAAGCCTTCTTCTTTCTCCCTATCTTCTACCCAAATCATGAAATCCTGAATAGGCATTGAACTGCCTATTACTAATTGGTAGCATGGGATGAGTTAACTCCACAGTCTTAGTGTATGACTAAATTCTGAATAATTTTGTATAATTCTTCGTCCTCTTTTGGTGTATATACACATTAAATAGATAAATGTAAAAAAGTAAAATGTTAGACCGAGTATATTGTCCCAATAAAGATATGGCATTAGCTGATCTGTGCCTGGTTTGTCTTGGAACATGATTTTGCCATGCCTCTCTTAAGTCCCTTATGCAATTTCTAGCTTCAAAAAACCTTAATGTATTTGTTCCAAAAAATTCCATTTAAAAGTAATTGCAAAATCCTTGGAAAAAAAATATTATCTGTGTAATAGTGTCAACTACTAATATATTTAAATAGAATCATAGCTGTTACGGTTTGGAAGCATTTGTCCTTTTAACCTCTTGACTTATTTTCATTTTTGCAGATGACATTTTCCTCATTTTTGTTAGTTTACAACGTACTCTAAGTTCCATTTAGGAGAAAGAGAGGAATTAAAAATTCCGTAGCTGCGGAAGTGTTTCTTTAAAAGGAAAGCAATTGCTCCTTGCAAATATTATTACATAGATGAGTTCGAAACTGCTTCCTACGGACTGCCATTTTTTTGCTTAAAAGAAAAATCACCCCAAATGGTGAAATATATCATAACATGAAAGTTAGGTAGGTTTTTAAAAAGTATTTTATATGTTACTGTTACCAGGAGACAGAAAAGAAGTTGAACTTACCTTTATGTTTTTACCAAATTTAAAAATGTATACTGCTTAGAAGTGGCAACTACTGTAGAAAACATCCTTTAGTTACATTATCTTTCAATTACTGATAATATAAAAATTAAATTAGTTTTATAATTAAAATTTTAGTCATTTCTTGTTGTCCAAAAATGTATGCTGTGTAGAATCTCTCAGTTTTTCTTTTGTTTCTTTGCAGTCACACCACTTTTCTTTTCTTCTTTTTAAGAGAACAAGTACGATTTAATGGATTTGGGATTTTTATCTTCATTGTCTATCCTGGGGCATTTGTTGATCTCTTCACAACTCACTTGCAGCTGATATCTCCTGTCCAGCAGTTAAGAATATTTTGTGCAGGTAATAGTTTGTGGTTTTTAATTAAATCTTTGCTTAGCACCATTACTTGTGCTAAGGCATCATTTGTGAATCTTTTATTGAGTATTTAAGGTTTAGAATAATAAATAGCAAAGCTTCTCTTTACCTAACGGTGATCCTTCTGTTCTGAACCTGTGTTGGCATCTCAGAAAATCATTTGATCATTACTTGAGCTGCTTTTTGGACTAGAGATGTCAGTTTCTAAGATCTTAAGTGAATGCCAATTTCCTGTCATGAAAAACATTATTATATTCTAGATCTGATTCAGAATAGTTGTGCATAAGAAATACCAGTTGCGTAGCTGGGGAAAAACTGTGGTTTCTGATCTTCCTCTCATTAGAGAGAGCTCTTGCACTGGGTGCAGAAGTTCCTCTGTCTTTTTTGTTTGTTTGTTTGTTGTTTGGGATGTTTCTGTACATTGGCCTATGTAGCAAAACCTTGGCGCACTCAAGCTGGGAAATACTCAGCCGGAATGGTGCTGTGAGAACAAGACTTCTGTCACAGGTCAACATCCTTGAACAATTCACTACTGTTTTCTGCAATAGGAGCAATCTGTTTTTCAATAGTATTGTGAGTGATTTTCACTGACCTGTGAGTTGTGTTGTTATACAGGTCGCTGTGTTTTGATGTTGCTGTCTGGAGGAAATGAAGGTTAAAACACAAACATCCAAAAAAAATCTTAGCTTATGGCTCCAGATAACCTCCAGATATTTTTGAATTGGTGTTTTTTTAAGTCTCTGGCTGCTGGGAAGTTGAGCCTGGTTGCTGGGAAGTTGAGCCTGGTTGCTGTGAAAAGTCGAACTCAGACTGTATCATTCTGCCTGGACCACTTGTATGGTTATTTCTAGAGACAAAGGTGGCTCCCAAAGAGCTGAAACAGAGATAGAAAAGTTATCATCTTGGTTCCATTCTTGACACTGGTGTTTTTCTGTTGCAGGCTAGCAGCCAGCCTGTTGTAATGTTCTTGAATATTGTATCTAAAACATCATATAGAGGGTGGACATACAGATGCCTTTAGCAAGCATGTTTTCAAGCTTTCATAAATAAAGTAAATAATTACAAATGTTGGTAAATAAATATATCTGTATTCCAAATATCTGAATCAACAAAAATAATTCACTACAATAGGCTAACTTCTATGAAGCCCTCTTTCTCAAATTAATCTGTTTCCATTCCATCTACTGGGGACAGAACTGAAAGAAAAGGCATATTGAATTTCAAAATGGTTTGCTTACATAGATTCCTGAGACATTATCTAGAAAAATAGAATTCTAAGCTGTAATAGGAAATAATTGCTTGCATGTTTTGATGAAAAGCAAACACCTGTAATAGTGCTTTATGTTTCATGGGAAGCCTGAAATAGGGGAATACAGGGCAGGGGCAAACATGTTGCAAGACTGGTCAGCATGAGTGGCTTGCTTTCAGTTAGGTATAACAAATAAATGCATCTTTTGACAGTTTGTGATAGATATGTTTCAGAACTAGGATGTTTGATAGTGATAAAATGCAATATTCAGTAAACAGCCAATTTCTTTTATTTGTCAGAATAGTTGAATGAACCTATTCCTGGTGTTCAGAAGTTTGAATTTAGAGAGACATGCTCACAGAGAGCTAGACTAGAGGCCAATACCGAATACTCTTTTTGTAATCCAGCTGTAGTCTGGAGATTAAAAATATATTTTTTGGACAGCAGATGGCATTATATGTTCAAGAATAGGAAATGAGTGTTCCTGTAAGACTTGTGATATTTATAGCATAATTCCATGCCTACTAGATAGATGAAAAGTAATTCTGTTCAGCACATTATTATAATTAGTTCAAATATTTGTATTACTTTCTGCGATAATTTTTAATACGTTTAATCTTGTCTTTAACAGGAGTTAATTTTTTTTTCTTTTTAAAATAATTAATAGTTAAATTATTTTAAGGTGTTTTAGGGTTGTGTAAAGTGTCCCTTTTTAAATGTAAGGAATTAGGTGTCCATGAAGGAGGCTGTTTTAGCAAGATGAAGTTGAAGGTAGACTGAGCAGTGTACCTCTACAGGTATTTTCATTTGGAGCGTGTTTATTTTTCTGTGGATCACCTGGGATGAGTTTGAAACCTTTCTATTTTAGACTTTCTGCTATATTCCTCACAGCAGATGGTGTCAATTTTGGTAGTGAGGCCCCTATTTCCAATTTCCTAACTGCTTGGAAGTATTCCTTGTCACTCTCTAGCAGTTCCATCACCTCTCTTTTGTTATTATTATTTTAAGGATTGGGATTTTTTCAGTTTTCTCTGTGTAGCAGCAACAAAAGAATTTTGTTTCCATTTTATATTTTTGTCTTTCATTAAGCTGAAAAAATATTTCTAAGATAAAAAGGTTAAAACAATAAAGTTAAAATATTTGCTTACTACTTCTAGATTTGTTGCAAATAAATATGTGTATGTGAGATAAGATTAAGACTGATTACAAAAACATTTCCTCTATCTGAGTGTCTTCCCATGAGATACAATTAAAACTATAGAAAGAAATTACTTTAAGAAGCATCTACCAGGGGAAATGGCAACAAACCCTTACTTCAAGAACTCCAAACATCTCTCATTTCTGCAGCATTAGAAGTGTAAAAAAGGTGAGGTGAGAGGGGAGATAAGTCTGCCATGTGCTATGATTTCTGTGTTATATACACTGCAAGAAAGATAGGTTTAATATATTTTAAAATATATTTAATTGAATTTCTGTGCTGTAATTGCACTGTATATAGAATTGAATCAAACTCCTCATAACAAGATGAAATACTGTAAGAAGGAAATAAAGGCTCTTCAACACTGAAAAGTTTTCCTGCATTGTTCATACAAAACTGTTTGTCCAAGAACACAAACTAAATGAGAAAATTTGTGTAATGCTGAGCGTGGAAAGCCATAAAGCTTTGATGATGAATACCAGCTGTGTCTTATGATAGTGGCTCATTGCTTCTTATGCAGAACCACGTACTATAAAGATGGCAATTGCAAATATATAAAACAACATGTCAGGAAATGCTGATTGTACAATTTTGCATCTTGATGGGGTTTTAGTCCATATATTTTCTTGTAGAATAAAACTTTTTTTTCAAATAATTTTCTAAATTCATTTGGCACATATACATGTAATAATTTTAATTAAAATAATGGAGGTTACCATCACAAGTACTGAATTGCAAGTAAATTTCAGACATGTTGCTCTCAAGGACAAACAGTATTTATTCAAAAATAAGCCCATTCATTGAGGTTCTTAAATTCAACAGCTTATTGTGGTAGAAGGTAACACGTAATTTCATTCCACTATTTTTTAATGTTTATGATTGAAGACAACTCTGTAGATAGAAACTATATTTTAATAGTTGATTCAGTAGCCCAGTTTTCTTCTGGGTACACTGCCCTCTCATGTTTAGAAAAGTAGTAGTACATGAAATCTTAATCTGTTAAAATGACATCTTAGAAATGGATTTACTGCTCTCCTGTCCTTTTTGATAGTATAATTTTCAGGGAGCTTAGAGGTTTGTTTAAAACTCACTCACAAAGTGGTATCATAGAAACTAAAGTTTGTAATCTATGTACTCTTCTTTTATACCTATGTTCACAAATCAGCTTTTCATTTATTCTTACAGTAATAATTTCAGGAAAGTTAATTAGAAGGCAGCTATAGGATCATATAAAAATAGCTTTTTGTTATTAATGTTTATTTAGAAACTCTTTTTTGTCTTCTTTTTAGGGGTGTGGCATAATTTTGTTCTTGGTGTTGCCAGTTTCATGGTGTTGTTTCTGCTGCCAGCCATTCTTTTCCCTTTCTATTACACGGGTGTTGGGGCACTTGTCACTGAGGTTGCAGAGGTGAGAAGTTTGCTGTTTCCATATTATAAGGTTTGTGACCTGAAATGTTCCTGTATCTCGTATTATCACAATCAGATTTGGTCAGTCCAGCCCTTTGCAGAATCTCATATACTGAACTTCTTGCTTAAAGTTTTCCTTTCAGTGTCATACGGCTTAGTATTAGTAAATCCCTTAGTAAATAAGGGAACATGGTGTGAATAATGATAGACTAGTTAGCATACTATAAAACTGTTGAGACATTTGAGATGAGTTTGCAGGTTTATTTCTAGGAGTTCTTAACTGTTTCTCAGTATTGGCACAAAGCAAATCTAATGGAAACTGCATTATCATTCTAGTTACTGCTATCTGTTTTTAATGTTAAAGATTATTTTGAGCTGATTTCCTTGTTTGGTCAGCTGGAAGCAGAGAAAAGATAGACTTCTGGGATTCTGGAAAGGAATTATTTTTTTCTGACTTAATCAAATACAGCACAGTTGAAGAGCAGAACTGAAAGGATCCAATCTTTCTTGGATCTAGAAGTCAATTGAAAAAACTCAGGAAGGAGTGACACTTACAATGCTTTATTACCTTTGAAAGTATAGGTACACCTGCTTTCTTGAAAAGTTCAGGGTGTTAAGTTATTTGAACTTACTAATATGTTGTGGGTTTTCTTACCATTTTGACCTATATGAAAATAATTACTCAAATTTGAAGATGTCTCCAGGACATTTGGAGACTTCCCTTTCCCTCTCCTTCCCTCCATTTTTTAGTGTCTTAACCTAAAGATTTCATAGTATTCAGTAGAACTGTAAACTCTAGTCCTTATGATTTTAACTATAGTAATATGACTGACTTCACTATTCTTCTCAGGATTCTCCTGCCAATGGACCGAGAGGTCTTTTTGTGGGGGACCTTGTCACTAACCTACAAGACTGCCCAGTTTATAACGTGGAAGACTGGAATTCCTGTCTGGGAGACATTTCAGAGAAGTCACAGGTCGGCTACTGTGTAAGTGCAGCCACCCTACAGCAATTAAGCTTTCCAGCTAGAGGTATGACTTAAGGTGCTCTCCTTGTTACTTTGTATGTTAATTAATTTATATTTTAATTTTATGAGGTCTTAAAGACTATTTTGGATTTAGAATTTGTTGTTGGAGTCAGATTTCTTGTCAAGTCAAATCTGCTGTTCTGTCTTAAGCAATTACCAATGAGCCATGCTGTTTTGTGAAATCTGAAAGTGAGGGAGGGCTAGAAATAGGAATTTCTATTATCTTTCAGTCATCCTGTACAAATTTCCTGTATGATCTGAATAATAAAATTTGCTTCTTCAGGATACTGCAGAACTTGGTTCTTAGCAGTAGTACAATTATTTCCTGCATTTTAAGTTCTATAAAATGGATCAACTCAGTGATCTTTTGCAGATGTAAATTCCATGTTACTTCACAGCTTTGATCAGCATGACATTGCAAATTGTATTATTTAACCCAATGGTGTGCTTCATTATGGATTTGTCCATAATTTTCTTTGGCTATGTCCCCCTATGGAGTTTTATGTCATTGCCCATAAACTCAGTTTTGTCTGGATTGCTTATACTGCTTCTGGAAGTTAGTCTACTTCCTTCTGTTTCCTTTTATACATTAGAGTGCTTGTTGCTGTAAGGGCTTACCCTCAAGAAACAAACAAACAAACAAAACAAAAAAAAAACCCCAAAACAAACAAAAAACTCCCAAAAAAAACCCAAAAAAACCCCCAAGTGAACTAAACTAGAACAGTAAACAAAAATTGAGTAGAACAAAAAAGAACAGTCAAGTTAAATTGGCTGAGCATCTTGTGACATGCCCTGAAGCTCTCTTTCATGCAAGTTTCTTTCATGTAAGCATTCACGGAAACTGAATTCCAGAGGTAAGGGGCTGCTGCTGAGCAAAGCCTATAGGATGCTATTCAGACCTTTAAATTAGCACTGCATTTTTCCATCATCCTGGAAATAAACAGGAGGTCAGGCAATTCGACTGTCCATGGTTTTGATGCACTATGCTACTTTTGTTAGGTTGAAAAAGTAATCTTTTTTTTTAGTGTGTAAAGAAAGTGATGTTATAGCTGGTACTGGATAAATATTTAAACTGGAAACTAGTGAGGTATGGGTAAAAACCTGCTTTTAGAGGTCTGACAGTTTGGATTATGCTTCTGAAGGGGAGTACAACTTTGGCCCATTCTTTCAGCTAGGCAAGAATGGCAAGAAGCAATTCCCAGATGTTGTAGGTATATATATCCTCAGATTCTGCTGTTCTCTGAAGTGCAGTTTTGGAGTCATGGGTAATAAAACTGCATATTCTGCAGATGAACCAGTCTTATTTAGATTGAAGTACTAGAGGCTTAATGCTGGAGACTCAATATTGCTTCCAAGCCTGGTTGCTGTATTCTGTTAGCAGCCCGTTGTCCCCACTGCTGCCTTCTAATCAGACCAGTCTGTCTGCATTTTCAGAGTCATAAGCCTCCAGCAGTGAGAAATATTCCTCTGAAATTAAATGAACTCTGTTTGGTCTCCAGCAGCTGTCATTTGTCAAAATCTTGACAGTTCACAACTTGACATAAATACAGAGTATTGATAAAAATGTATATAGCAAATGGACTCCATCTAGTTGACCATAAAACAAATGGAGAGTGAACAGAGTATTGAAGCTACAGAAAAAACAATACTCTAAGGATCTTCTTGAAATTAAAAAAAAAAAAAAAACCTGTTTTCAATGTAGTTTATAAGGAAACTAATTTCATGGTCATTTGCTATTCAAAAATATATGCGGTTTCTTAGCCTCAGGGTACTTGAAAAAAGGTTTGTACGCTACAGTACTTGCACCTGTAAGCTCCAGGCATAAAGCTTTGTGTCAGTGGATTGCAGCTTATGCAGTGATAAATCAGCAACCAGTATCACAGGCTTGATCTGCCTGAGGAAGGGACTGCAGTTACTGTGATATAGGTCTTTATCGTGGCCATTCTTCTGCCTCTGTGTGTGTTTAAGCTGTTGTTGGACAGTAAGTTAGGCTTAATTCATTTAAAGAGCATACATACAAAGATTCTATATCAATAGTCTAGTTAAATCATGGTTTAAAACATAATTTATTCACTGCTGCAGCCTTCAAGGCTTGGAAGGCTTTCATAATTTATAAAGTACATTTTGAGTCTTGGCCATTTCCATAGCCAGCCAGTGAAATCAGTACAGTAGTAGCTAACAAATTTCTATGCCAACCATTGGTGCAAGTTAGGGACAATGGATATAAAAGTGTTTTGCAACTTTTAATGCTCAAAACATTGCAGTGGTAGATCCTCAGCATCTCAAGGAGATTTATTAAGGTGAAAAAATCAGTATGTGACCTGTCTGAAATCATGTGACATTCACATATGGTGAAGCTTTGGTTTTAGTTGAGCCTCAGCTAGGCCATGTGAATTACTGTAATTCTTGAAGGCTGCAGGATGATTGTTTTACTTCATTGAGAGACTAATTTTTTTTAATAATTGCAAATAATATTATTTGCTGTATGCCTATGTTCTTCAGTCTACAGAAGACTTGATGGCACGGTTGAATGTTGTAGTAACAACAGCCTCACAGACATTTGCTTTTCGTACAGCAATAAGTTGGACAGCCATCTGGTAAGTTACTTAAACTGCTAATTCTCTTTGGTAAATCTCTTTTTTTTTATATTGAATTAGTAATATATACTAACACCTATGCAGCATATTCTAGTGTTTAAGAATCCTTACAAATTGTAATAATGGTGTGCGTGTATACTGTTCTCTGAATTACAGCTTAAAAAGCCACTTTTTTAAGCCACAGCTTAAAAATTTTTATTTTTCCCATAATCAAACAGGGGGTCTCTGGAAGAATCATAAAAAATCTTAGACACCTCATTCCTTTAGGCAGAAAGACACCTCAGTCGTTTTCAGTATTCTGGATGCACAATACTGTGAGAACAAACAACTTTTGAGAAGAAGTTGAAATTGCTTATTTTGATGTTTCAGTCTTTAAAGGTATCGAGCACTACAGGGGAAGCAAAGTCCTGGGCTGTCTGTTCGGTTATTTTGTCTGAAGCCAGGAGTGCTGCTCCCTAAATTTAAATAAGAATATGCAGGAGAAGGTCCTAGAGATTACACATTTTCTCAAAATGAGGGCCCATGCTTGAATCTTTTTTCACCATGTTGATTTTCTTGTCACGTAGAAACAAAGTTTCTCAGTAGGATTTTAACTTACTCCCTTATAAAAGGGTTTAGCAGTATTCCAGTGCCTAAAGGGGTTACAAGAAGGCTGGAGAGAGACTTTTCGCAGGGGCATTTAGGGATAGGAGAAGAGGAACAGCTTTACACTGAAAGAGGGCAGGTTTAGATTAGACATGAGGAAGAAATTTTTTACTGTGAGGGTGGTGAGGCACTGACGCAGGTTGCCCAGAGAACCTGTGGATGCCCCATCCCTGGAAGTGTTCAAGGCCAGGCTGGATGGGGCTCTGAACAACCTGGTCTAGGGGAAGGTGTCCCTGCCCGTGACTGGGGTTGGAATGAGATATGAGATATCTTCCAACCCAAGACATTCTATGATTCTTTGAAAATGCACAAATGTTTGTTAAAATATGTGTTCCATTTTGACAGTGATAGAATATTTCTGTTGGTTCTTTACAAGCAAAAGAGCACAAGAATCAACTGTGTAAACTTTTCCACACATACCAGTTTGTTATTGTTCTGACTCTAGTGATAAATATCCAAATAGATTCAAATAAATTTGTTCCAAACCTGCTATGTTTACAGTTTCTACAGTGGTAAACTTCTCACTCCAGGGTGTTTTTGTGGTATTTAATCACTAAGAGTTGAACACATTTCAGTGGTTCATTTAAAATATGGTAGTGACAGCAAGATTTGATAAATCCCTATCCCTGGGCATTTTTAAGCCTGTAGCTGCTGCTCATGAACAGGGAAGAAATAAAAGCATCAGGAAGCTTGACACCTTGTGAGTTTCAAGTGTCCTTAGACTGGCTGTGAGTTTTTGAATAGTTTTTGTAGATGATCTTTGCAGTGCAATGCAGCAGTTTTTGAAAGTGTGTCCACTCCCTCATTAGAATTGAAGGAATTTGTATCAAGGTTTATGGTGAGGGTCTGGCACACATGCATTTATGGGGAGTGCAATGGTCCGGCTTTTGTTTTTCCTTCTAAAGCAAACAGTAGATTAGGATTCCTTGCTTCTATTTTTAGAACAAAAGGAAAAGTCTCACTGAGATTTTAGGAGAGACATGAAGGGGAAAACTAATTTCCTGTTCCCTTCTGCTGTACTGTCTTTGGCCTGTGGGGAGCAAGAAAGATCTGGTCTGTCAGAGAGTGAAAGTGTTGTAGGCAGGGATTGGAGCACAGCAGTGCATTGAGCCCTGTGTTCATCTTGGCTGAGAATGGTTTCTCAGCTACCGCACACCTGGTAGGTTTGTTGGTTTATTTGCTGAAACTTCAGCTTGAGCAGTTAAGTCCCTAGGATGTTGATACAGGCTCTGTCCTTTAGAAATCACGGACCTATGTTTATATGTTGTGATTTTTTTATTGTGCATGTGTGTACTTTTCTAGAAATAGTTTGCTTTTATTTTGGTATATGTGCGTACCCATTCTTCCACACTACAGAGTTTGGAATGACAGGCTGAATATGCATCAGGTAGAGATTCATCAGGATTTGACAATTAAAAAATCAGATTTTAGTTGTTTATGGGCTTATATCAGTGAGGCATTTCTTTGCTTAGAAAGGTATTTTGTTTCTTTTATTTTGATCTGCTGGATCAAACCTTTACCTTTCATAATGATTTTAAATGCCCTTTGCAGTATGCCTGTCTGCCAGCACGAAAAGTTATTGAAGCCAGCAAAGTTTGTCGAACCAACATGGACTGCCATAAGGACTTTGTTCCAAGCTTTTGTGTGACTCCTTCTTTGGAGAACCAAACAAGGCTAATCAGGGTAAAACATCCACCCCATATTGACATGCTCTATGTAGGACACCCCATGCATCTTCAGTACACAGGTTGGTATTATTTATTGAAAGTTTAACACGAAAAATCTCTAGTATGGTTTCCTTTGCCTGCCTGCTTAAACAAGGTCTTGGATTGCTTCTTAGTTAATATGTTTAAAGCAGAATCCATTACATGTTACAGCCAGTGGAGAGACATGGACTACTCAGGCCTAAAATGAAATGTTCACAGTGCATTGAGTTATGAAGGTAATAGGAACCATATGTGATATGAGATGGTTGTTTTTTCAGAAAAGTATGAAAGGGCTATTTCTAGAACACTTCATATTCAGGTTAGTCATAGGAACCAGGTACCTGCATTTTCCTAGCACATAAATGTCTCAAAATGCTATTGTAAAATCTCTAGGGCACCTTGCTCCTACACATTGCCTGGAATATTAGCGTGACTGCTCAAATCACACCTAATATCCAAATATCTGTGACAGATTCCCATGACTTCGGAGCCACAAGTGTTACCACAACATAGTATTTTCCTGATTTATTTTTTCATTTGACTGCCCTAAATTAAGTAACATACAAAATTTTAGTTCCTGACTTTGAAGTTCACTGTGACTCTCCTCTGGACATCTTATGTAAATAAAAAGTAATTCTGCTCCTGAAGTGGGTATGGAAAGAATTGAATAAATTCATCAACATCCTACTTGATAGCTTCAGTGGCATGGTGAAAATTAGCTGCAGATGGGCTTTTAGAAGTTTGAAGTGTTAAATTACTATTCCTTCCTGTGAGGAAGGTATCTGTTCTTCATCGGCCGCTGAAACTGTTGGGCCGATTTTGCCTCAAACACCTTGGAAGTATCTCCTTAGGAAGGCGTTGTACTTTTCTGAATAAGCACTGGAATTAGGTACAAAAAAGCTTTAGAAACAGTGATGAAATCCGATGGTGTAAATCTATTAACATTCATGGATACCGTATTTTTAATTAATCTATCAGTCTTTATTTTTCCATACTGATAATTTGATACTCTGAGGAGTTATTTATTTCAACTTTTTACAACATACTCTCATTTAAGCCCAAAATATGATCTCTTTGTTTGTTGCTTCTGGCCTCATGCCATTTAAGAGGAAAACATTTTTCACTTGTGTTTTACCAACACACACTACTATATCTGATGATATTTAATTCAAACACAGCAATATATTTTAAGAATAGAGTTTTATAATTATTCAGAATTCCTTTTCTTGGTCTTTAACAATACAAACTGTTGGCACTGAAGAACAGTTGATGTTGGTCTCTTTTAATACATTGTAGCAATGGAATTTTTGTTGGTGTTTCCCACTGCAGTAATTCTGCAGAAGAATTGAACCTGCCAGTCTTTCAGAAATCAAGAAAGCCTGTTATGTTATTTAAAGAGGTAGTTCTTCTTTAAAAAGTTACTTTGTCAAAATACTATTTGCATGCACATGTAGGAACAGTATTTTAAAGTGATTTACCCTTGGAGCTGTGCACTGAATGTATTCACTTGAAAGCTAGAAGTTTGATTTTATTATGAGCTTTGCTGCAAATGCAATCTATGCTCTTATGTTCCATTTGGAAAAACACTAGACTTAAAATGATAGGATTGTGGCTTGGGTAGCAGGCCATCTGCTGTACCATCATAAAGTTTCATACATTCCAATGAAACAACTTCTAAATATTTCAGACTTAGCATTGCACTGTACAGGACTGGCTGGGGCCAACAGGTTTGGTGTGAGTTGTTTTTTTTCCCAAATGTGACTGATCAGAATGTGGTAACTTCTTTTTACAGTAAAAAAAAGAAAATAATTTCTTCCTCTACTGTGTGAGCTTTGAAATAGGAATATGTTTTAGTGAAATGCCTTATTCTTTAGTGTGATGTTTCTGCATGCAGGAAACATTACTTTTTAAAGTGGTGCTATATTTAACACACAGCATAACATGGGAGTTATAGTACTAGTGTGTACTATGACTATACTTTCTCTAGAAATGTCACTAAAGCAATGTTTGAATAACATTCTAAAATTATGCATGCATTATTTTCTGCTTAGGCTTGTATTGTTGTCATGGTAGTCCTGATTTATGGAGAAGCAGTAATAATTTCATATTTTCATTTGAAGATAACTTCCAGATGACATATTTTTTTTTAAAGTATATCTCTATTAGCTGCTTAGAAGAAATAGTCTCTACAGGTTTATTTCTATTAAATATTTCTGTTGCCTCAAATTAAAATATCCAAGCAAAATTATTTTTGTTGATATGGAGGCTATATATAACACTTGTTTCCAGTATTTAAAAAATAACAAAACTTTAAAGAATTATAATCCTAAATGAACTTACAATGATAGAGATTTGGCTAAAACTAGAACAGAAGAATGATTAGGAGTGCATGTTGGTTGGGACAGACACATTGAATAATGCTTTTAATTAGCATTTTTTTCTGTAAAAAGTATCTAATATTATCCAATAGAAATTAATACTGTCAGTTCACTACATATAGTATTAAGTCTTTTAAACTCTTCTTATTGCAGGGCAGTTATATTCTAGAGTCTCTTCCTTTATTGGACAGTGTATATGTAAGGTTGAAATGGAGGGCTCTGTCAGTGTTGTCATGCAAATTTGCAGTGTTTCTTCTTTATTATGTATGAGGGATTTTATTTCCTCATGTTGTCTTTAATAGCACAACATTTTTGCTTCCTTCTCTGACCCTTGTTGGTTGGGAAGAATCTGGTGATTAAGATTTTTATAAGGAATTCACACTACCTGAGGAAACATCATATCCCTGAATGTTAGTCTTGCCCATCACAGATCAAAAACTGTAAGATTTTCTTCATGAAAAGAAGATGGAACTTACCTAGAAGACCATTTCCTCAAGCTTGACCAGTCTCCTACTTCCCTTGTATCCTAGTCTTTTAAAAAAAATAAAAGGCACTTCCTGGCTTTGGGCATGTTTATGAGCAACAACAGCCATAATCCTTGGTCAAAGGTCTTTCTGGTACAGCCTGTTCTCTCAGTATTTTTATGCTTGTTTACCCTTATAGCTGAGGGTGGTCCTTCATTGCTTTTAACCCAGGTTTAAAGGATTACACATATAGTTCTTCAGGAGACCGCACAGAAATATCTCATGGAGTGCTGTCTGTCTCCTCTGTGGCATACATGCCCTTTCCCCCATGAAGAAGTTTTGAAAAGCTCTTTGGTCAACCTAGTCTCCAAGTCACTTCCAATTAAAATTGTGTCTGTTGTGAGTTCTTCTCGATATTTGCCAACACCATCTAGCATTAGCCAACAAAAGAAATGTTACTTCCAGGTCAAAGAATTGTTTAATTAGAGTGGGAAAACAATGACTGTTTTCTCTCACCCGGGCTCATTGCTGTTCACCTCTTCCCAGCAGTGTCTTTATAGACAAGCCTGTAGAGCATAATTTCTGTAATTCTTTTGTTATTCTTCAGAGGATTCACCTACTGTCATTAGGTTTGATCCATTACAACCACAGAATTCATTGCTTCATATTACAGTCTCAGAGCTCAGTCCAGCAACTTCTTGAAGGGTTTATCTGTGTTTGGAGCTTGCTTTAGCAGCAGGGTTTGGAGTTTAGATCCATGTCAAGTGGCTGTCAGTGACAACAGCTTATTGTAGCAAAAAGGGAAGAAGATCAATGATCCATTCTCAATGTAGGCATAATTTCAGGTTCAGGATGGTGACTTGGTAGTGGCCATTAGGTGTTTGTCAAGAGGCAGTCAAGCTTTGAAACTACAGTGTTTTGCAGTGTGTATCTTTTGAAACCTTTGAATACACCAGCTGTCTCAGCCATTTTGCTGTTTTGGCTTATGAACAGGAGTTTTGATCAGATGTTCTGATACCAGCCTTCAACTTGACAAGTTGTTTGCTTTGGATATCACTTGACCTGTGCATACAGGCAAACTGGGTAATGCCAGGCTGAAGAGCAGCCCTGCATTGGTGAATGGCAGGTTGAACATGAGCCAGCAATGCCCTGGCAGCCAGGAGGGCCACCTGTGACCTGGGGGGCATCAGGCACAGCATGGCCAGCCGGGCAAGGGAGGGGATTATCCTCCTGTGCTCTGCTCTGGGGCGGCCTCACCTCGAGTGCTGGGGGCAGTTTTGAGCACCACAATATAAGAAAGATATAAAGCCATTAGAGAGTGTCCAAAGGAAGCCTACAAAGATGATGGACTAGGCAGGAAACCATTTGAGGAGCTGAGGTCACTTGGCTTCCTTAACCTGGAGGAAACCTCAACATGGTCTACAACCTCACAAAGGGAGGTGGAGAGTCAGGCATTGATCTCTTCTCTCTGGTGACTAGTGACAGGACCCCAGGAAATGGCCTGAAACTGTGCCAGGGGAGGTTTAGATCAGATATCAGGAAAAGGTTCTTCACCCAGAAGGTGGTTGGGCACTGGAACGGCTCCCCAGAGAAGTGGTCACGACACTGAGCTTGACAAGAGTTCAAGCAGTATTTAGACAATGCTCTCAGCACATGGTGTGACTCTTGGGGATGTCCTGTGGAGGACCAGGAGTTAGACTTGATGATCCTTGTGAGTCCCTCCTAACTCTGGATATTCTGATACTATGCAAATACTTATGTGAAGACTATCCCTTTTATTCAGATAAAAAGCCAATCCCTAAAGCTTTTGGTTGTGTTTCTGTCAGCCCAACCTCTACCCTGGCAGGCCCATCTTCAGCTTTGTCTGGAGGGCTGGGCCAGCAGGTTTGTGGCTGGGGCTGGGCAGTTCCCACAGCTGCTGAAGGGCAGCTGAAGAGGGGCATGGAAGAAGGACAGCTCCGGGATCACATGGGTGAGTCTCTTAGGGCTACTGCAGTGCCAGGGCAGGTTCAGGTGAACTGGGCTCGCTGTCTGTGCTTGTGATCAGGGCGGTACGTTCCTGCTGGTCTCCAGAGAGACGCCTGTGGAGAGAGGAGGTGGCTAAGCAGCAGGTGAGACACAGGGACTCTCCTCCACAGCAGGGCCCAGAGCTGGCAGGGCTCACAGCTGTGAGTGGAGCTGCTGGCCTGCCTTGGCAGAGGCACCGCCAAGCAGGGGGACTCCTCCAGGTTCACTGGTCAGCAGCAGGTGCTGATGCATCTCTTGCTTTCTAGAGCAATACCACCCTCCACTCTTTTTCATCCTGACTTAGTTTTGCCTCTACCTGTCGCTCATGCAAGTTACTCTTGTCCAGGCAGGCTCAGCTTGAGCAAACACTGGCTCCAGTCCAAGTAGGCTCCCCAAGAGAAGACCCAGAAGATAAGAGGCTAGTTAAAGCTGCTGACAGCTGCAGAAGCCTCAGCACAGTTTTTCAACCAACCACTAACTTGCTGCTGCACAGCAGTCTGACTAAAAATGCTTTGTGGCTGTGAGCTGCCTTTGAAGGAAGCAGGAGCTGTGGGGGGGATCAATGACTCACCGTTTTCTCTCACACCACCAGCATATTGCGAAACAACAAAACACTGCCCCAGCTGGCAGGACAACCAGGACTATCACTAAGCCTATCATACAGCCTGTTCCATTACAGAAGATACTTTCGATGTGCTCCTGGGCTTTAGGATCTTGTTTGCTCGTTTCTCCAGCCATTTCTGCAAAGCAATTCAAAATGTTAGCCTGTCCTCTGCCAGTTTCCCCACTGGTAAACTTGCAGCATGTTTGATATCACCAGAATGTTCTCTCTTTCCCCCCCAGTGCTGGTTCTGGAGGCATACTCCCACCCCTTTGGAGAGGTTGTCCCTCTGAACAGAACTCAAATGATCAGAAAGAGAGCACAGTGGGGAGCACTGCTGCTTGGCCAGTCACTCCTTTGACAAAAACTCAGCAGGAAGTTCCACCTGCAACTCTCCCTCTCTGGGCCAGCTCCCACACCCCAAGGGGATGGACTCAGGCTCTCACAGGAGACATTTAAGCCTTGCTCCCCCTGTCTGCCTTTTCTCCAGCATGGGCACCCTTTGCAGCCACTCCCAGGTTTCAGGATCTGTCTCCCCATAAGGGACCCCAGCAGGACTGCTCAGTACCTGGGTGCTTTGGATCTGTTTGAGGAGATTGACCAGCTTTCTTATTCTGTTTTTCTCCAGACTCAGACAGCACTGCCAAAAAGTAGAGACAGATAAAGCCTCAGTGTGGCTCAGGCATGGAGGATGCAGGAGGATGGGGAGGTTCCCTCTAGCTTCCCTCCCCAATATGCAAGTCAGAACACTAATGTGGACCTCAGCTCATGAGAGGGATCCTGCTCGGGGCTACTTTTGTTCTTTGGCCATCTAGATATTCAGGGCAAGCTCAGATGAAGCTGCAGGGGGAGCTATGTTTGTGTGAGAGTCCTGTTTTTCATCATCTCTGCAATGGGATCCAGATGTCTTGAACCTAACACGCTTTCAGCTTGGTCGCTGATGTGACAGGCAAGAGTAGGCACTGGGGAAAGAGCCTGCTGCTCACAGGTGTCCTGTGCTGACCATAGGACAGCAATTACCTGGCCATGCCAGTGGCTGGCATTGGCCTTGGAATGTGCAACTTGCATTTCACATGGAAGGAAGTTTAAAAGGTAGATGTACCTTCCTCCAACTAACTTACCTTTGGGATTCTGCATATGCTTGATGCCTGAAGATTTCCACAAGCCATGGGCCTCAACATCTTAAAGAAAATTGCTCATTAATAAGCTATTGACATATTAGTGATAATTATTCTTTCAAAGGAAGGGACATTGAGAACCTACATGCTCCAGGCTCACCCAAGGGCTCCAAACCATCTTTCTGCCAAGCTGCCAGAGAATCTTCTAGGGAGTCAGCTAGAAGCAAGCACAGAGAAATGTTTCCATTGCATGTCAGGATCTTCTGCATTTGTGTACAGAAGCACTGGATGGGGATCAGGTAACAACGTGGGAGCCAGATGTCAGTGAATTGCCAGAGCTGCAGGGGAGGACCTGGGGACCTCTGAGCTGGCAACACATCACTCTTCAAACAAAATGTGCAACACCCATGGAGGAGAGATGGACCCTTGGGACTCTCTTAACAGGAGAGCGCTCACACAGAGGAAACCCTCACTAAAACACTGGAGGAAAAAACATATTGGTGAGAAGACTCCACTAGCCCATGAAAGGCTGGACCTCTACTGGCAGCTTACCTGCTTCCTCTGAGGTGTGTGGAACATAGTTGGTAGTCCCGGGATGCAGGACCATCAGGAGGATGAGGAAGGAGAGGAAAAGACAGTGGACAAGGGCCATGGTCCCTTCCACCACACTGCTGCTGCTGCAGTCAGGAATGGGGGCTGAGCAGTTGGTTCTTAGGGCCAATGCAGTGCCATGGGGCTCTGTGACCTCATGGCCCCATGCAGCCAGGGCAGGACTGTGTGGGGATGGCACTCAGGATGCTCATGGAGAGCTGCTGGAGCACCTCATGGCCCTGGAATGGGCAGGCAGTCAGTGTGGGGCTGTGTGAGGTTGGAGCTCAGGGTGCTCCTGGGAAGCTGCCCTCCCAAGCAGAGGAGCACATCCCATAGTGCAGCTTCACCCAAGGGCTGGGACACAGCCTCCCCACTGCAGGATCACCTACATCTACAGGTTTGCAGACAATGCCAAGCTGAGTGGTGTGGTTGGCACACCTAAAGGATAGGAAGCCAACAACAAGCTGAACAAGCTTAAAAAGAATGCTCATGAGGTTCAATAAAACCAAGTACAAAGTCCTGCACCTGCACTGGGGCAAGCCCCTGTATCAAGCTGCAGAAGGCTGTGGTGTCTGCTTGGTTAACCAATGTAATTTTTAAAATAAGTCTAAAACATTATTTTAATAAAATACTGCATTTAGTTGAGTAATTCTGTGTGTAGAATGGGTATAAGGGAGAAATATTTTATCTTTAGGGCTTTTGTGGTTCAAGTATTTGTTTACCATAATGCCTTGGTACTAAAAACTACTAGATAAACACATAGAATGTTTCAGAGAACTTGCCAGTTGCATTTCTGATACTCAGTGGCTTATCCTACAGGCTTTCTTCTAGAAAGAGATTGTATACAATAAAGTAGTTCTTCACTAAACATAGTGAGGCACTGAAACATGTTACCTATAGAAATGGTCTATGCCCCATCCCTGGTAGTGTTCAAGGCAAGGCTGGATGGGGTTTTGAGCAACCTGGCCTAGTAGATGTTCCTGCCTGTGCCAGGGAGGTTAGAACAAGATGATGTTTCTACCCAGATCATTCTATGATCCTGTGATTGACTTGGATACCTCTGACTTTCTGAGCTGGATGATATCTAAGATTTCTATCTGTTGTGTTTTTCACTCAGTTGTCTAACAGATTTATTTTCTCTCAGTTCCCCTAAATCAAAGGTCAGTCTTAAGCTTTAAGCAAAAACATGACTTTCACGTATGCTGGCAGTTTTGATACTGAAAAGTTCTCTGCTTGTTGCCACACCAAACCCATTCTTTTTTTGATTCTCCTTGCTGTCCATATCTTTCCAACCCATGGTGTGTTTGCTGGCTGGACTTATCAGAAGGGCATCTATTAACAGAAGAAAATGTCTTCATGTGACTGAATGGACCAGTACTCTGCCTTATGTGCCTTTAGAACTACTTTCCTTCACCTTTGTTGCTGTGTCCTTGAATTCTTTATTGAACCTGAAGAAATCTGATCTCACTCTTAAGTAAGATATACTTAGCAGCACTTTTGATACGTTATGTTCCCAGTGTTCTCTTAGCCTATGGTTAAAATTTCTTCAAGAGTGGGTTAAACTAAACTGGTCCTTTCCCAAGGGTTGTTTGTATAGAGTGGGATTTGAACTCTTGCCTTCAAATATCTCTGTGGAGGTATGTATTTCTTATGGCTGTAGCTATTCTCCACATAAGTAGGGAAAATTCAGGCTGTTGTGGCTGGGAACTCACATCTAAAGTTGTTCTTTAAAGACAGAGTATTGGTTGTACTATGTGAGTTTATTTTCAAGGTGGTTTTCTAATTCTGCAATAATTTACCCTAACCTCTTTGTTCTAGGGATAAGACCCTGCTGTGCCTTCCTTTTAGTAGGAAAGGTGTCTTTCTTGCAGCTGTCACAGAATGGTTCTCAAATGGTCCCTGGTGCTGGCAGCCCAGAATGCTGGCTACCTGGATGGAGCATTCCTGTACTAACAAAGGGCCTTCTGGCAGGTTTCGAACTACTGCACTTGCCTTGAAGAGTCCCTCAGAAACATTTGACATGCAGTCTACTGAAGGTTAATGTACACCTTCAAAGAACAGTGTGTACAGTAATAAAGTATTCAGGATCATGTGGTCCTTGACACTGCAATTTTCCAGTCACTTTTAATTATGCTGAGTCCCACCTCCCAGGTTTTTGAGTTGCACCAAGTTACATCTTGAAGTCACTTATCATCTGAACACAGAAGAGAAGCTACTTACATACTGGCTAACTGGTATTGTGTGATGCAGTGGTGTATCCTCTCATAGTCTTTGCTTTCTCAGAGGGACTCCAGAATTCTGCTCCCCATTTCCCACACTCCTGTACACCATGAGCTCAGCCTCAGGTTAGGGGGAATCTTCTGCAGCTACTGCAAGAGAAAATTTGTCTGGCCTTCAGAGAAAATACACGTGTGCACCCACAGTATGCATGTGGACTGCATATATTGAAAAAGTCTGGTGACTATAATCTCTCTTCTTTGAAAAATACTGGAATAATACAGTGGAGTCTTTATGACTAAATATACCGCTTGAAATATGTATTTTAGATCGAGTTTTACTGAAATGCTAATTGTGCTTTGTGTAGTGACTTTACTGTGATAGTGGCCACGTTTAAGGAAAATATAATAGCTGCACTCTTGTAAAAACAAAAAGCCAATCAAGCCCTTTTTGAGATTTATTATTTGTCCTGGAAGAGGGTCATTTCACATGTGATTTTTCTGCAAAATTATAATCTAAAATTCATAATGTTACAACCCTGAAACAACTTCTCATGCTTTTTGTATTTTCATTTCAGTAAGTCTCAGCAGTTTTGTGCCACGACAAAACTTTCTAAGTATCGATTTGCCTGTGGTGATAGAGACATTTTGCAAGTATCCTTTGAAGTGTGTTTGTTCTTTTAAGGTAAGAAGGGAACTGTTCAGAATTTAGTGACCTAGCAAAATTTCAGTTGGATGTCATTTAGACAGGATGCCCTGAAATATTTCTGTAGAGATTTAACATCTTTATCCCATCTCTGCATTGATTGTTGTCCATGTGCCAAGCTAAAAATGAAATCTCTCACTTTCTTGTGCTTAAAAGCATATTTTTGGTCAGTGCTTTTTTAACTCTTGAGGGTAAGCCTTAACAGATGTGACATGAAAGCCAAAGTAAGCCTGAATTTAAGTCAGGAAAAATGAGATATTCCTGCTAGCTTTGCAATGTCAGAGTTTTATTATTTGGTGTCATTATACTGAACTAAATAACAGGATATGGTTGGGTAGTTGTTTTTTTTCTTCAAAAGAAAAGAAAATAGCTATACTAAAATGTGATAATTCAGTTAACTCTTTGCTTATTAATGAACAATAATATATATATACACACATACATAAAGATTAGTAGACTTGAATGTGGCTAATCTAGGAACACTTAACCTTAGAAATGGAAATGTTTATGCATGGCCATACAATAACTAAACTGTGTAGTTCAGTTTAATAACAAGTCCATAGAGACAGAGTAAAGGTATCACATAAGCTCCCATTTTCTGGGAGCACATCAAGGTTCGTGCTGCCCAGCTGCTTTCTGACTCGTGTCTTCTTGCCTGGCCATTTAGGATGCTGGCCATTTAGGAGGCAGGTACTGCAGTTAGCAAGCCTTTAACCAACAGTAAAAATTACCTGCCCGTGCCTCATTCTCATGTGCACGCACATGTACTGAATTCCACTCAGTTTTTCTGGCTTACAGGTAAGTGGAGAGATAGGTCAGATTTCTAATTATATTCTAGTCATTTAGTGTTTTGGAAAATATTTCTAATCATGATTTCATACTGGGATCTAGAATACCTTCTTACTTCAGGCATATTGCCAGAGCTATAACTTTCCTCCAAAACCACACAAAGCAAGCAAAGAAGATAGTGGTTTTGCTGTCTCCTGCTTTCACTCAGATTGTGAAGAGTCCAGGTTTGAGTATCCAGACTTAGCTCTTAAAACATAAAAATCTGTAAAGGCAGTTCTCTGAGTGGGTATGTTGTGGGCTAAAATTAATTTTACTCATATAATTTCTGTGAAATGGAATGGCAGCTAGAAAAATAACCCTTGTATGTCTTTCTCTGCATACTAGAAATACAATGCATATATCTTTTTTTTTCTACTTTTTTTTTTTACATTTTCTCAGATACTCTTAATGAACCTTAACTACATTCAACCAGGTACCTCATCTCGCTATCAGGAGCACTGGCAGTTATTAATGCCGTACCCTGCTTCGCTTTGGATGGTCAGTGGATATTAAATTCCTTCCTGGAAGCCACACTGAGCTCCCTAATTTTAGAAAAACAAAACAGAGAGCTTGTTGGCTTTTTGATTTTGCTTGCTGGTAGTGCACTTTTGGCTGCCAATGTTGCACTGGGACTTTGGATGGTGACAGCGCGATAGAACATTGGATATTCTTCTGTCAGTTCTCAAAGTACACAGAAGTAATGAATTCATTACCTTTTAAAATTTGTCCAGTACTGAGATTGGAATAATTCCCTTAAAATGACACTGAAAGAACAATCAGCTGGTGGTTGCTGTTTTAATTTAAAATTTTACAACACCATGCCTGTGGTCATGGGAAATCTAATAGGAAAAAGTAGAAGCCTTTTTATTTACTCTTTAAGCACTCTTTAGGTATTACTTTTGAAGAAATTGCATTTTAAGATTTCATAGGAAAAAATCAGACTTCTTTAATTCAGATCTCAAAATAAGGGAATTATTTTGCCTCAAACATTTGTAAAGTGAGAGGAAAAAAACCAGTTCTACTTTGTAATTTAAATAATTGTCTGTATGGGCTCTGGTAATTTCTCAATCAGCATAGTCTTCATTGACTTGTTTTGGTTTTTTTACTTTGGTATTCTACCAAACTGGATTCTAAAAAGCCCTAAAGTCTGTTCTCAAAATGGGGAAAAGCTAGGTAAAATGCCTACCATGTGTTAATGGGGAGAGAGCAGCCATTGGGTGAGTGGCTTTCCTTTTCACCTGGCCAGAATGACTGGAGGAGTGTTGTCCTCAGGATGTAGATGAGAAGTGCCAATGTCTGCTAAAAATGAAGCATGTGGGAGGATAGCAAAGCCCACATTTGTGTTGCTTACATTTTCAGTTGTATATTGTCATACGCAACTGAAGTTTTTTTAAAGGCAATATTTGTCAGCAATAGCTACAAGATAACTGAAATTTAGTTACTGAGTGCTGAAGTATGCTGTGCACAGTTTTCCTAAGTGATACATAATGTTTGTGGTGTTTTACTCAGAAAATAATACTGTATTCTACTTGTTTACAGTTGAAAGTGAAACCTATTGTTTTTATGGTGTCTATCTTCTGATGCTATGCATGTAATATGTACAGTAACTCACTGATGGTTTTCTGTATTTCAAAGGGTAATTTTATTTGGGTAGAATTCATTCTGTTTAAAGATAGCTAACAAAGATATTTAGCTTGTCTTAGATATAAATTATTTAGAGGAAGAATATGATTGTGACTTGAACTATTTAAATATTTGGTTTTGCTTCCTGAGATGAATACAGACCATATCCTTGTTCTTAAATGAACAGTGGAAGAGCAGTCAGTGTTTTACTGACTGAAGTATGTCTGACATGCTTTGAAGTTCTTTAGGTCTGTAGTGTTTCGTACCCAGTAGAATTACATATTGAATACCTTTTCCTCCTGTGATATATTGCCTAGTTTATATAAATGAGGTTCAGTCAGAGCCTTGCCTCAATATAGGCTGATATTTAAACAAAAATGCTCTGGTTTGGGAGCCTAAATATTTGAAATAGGAAATTGTTGAAAAATACCCTGCAAATTCTGCCTCATATAGTGCTCCCCATAGGAGCTGCTGAAGCTCAGAGTTCCTTTACAAAATGAAGTGGAAGCTAAGCTCGCAGATCCTGGCTTGCAGGGAGTACTGAAACATCCATGACCAGGTAAAATAGATTTCTTTGGGGCACGTGGGGTGAAAGCCTGGGTCATTTCAAAGTGAAGAGGAGCCCAATTCCTAGTGTTGCTGCACAGTTTCATAACTCTGTGATGTTTGCATTTGCCCACTGATGTGTACTTTTGCACAGTAGCTTTCACACTTAAGACACACTCCTTTCTTACGATGATACAAGCAGTAATGAGAGACTGTGTCTATTTATTTGTCGTTGGCTAGTTTACATCCCTTTCCAGTGCTGCCACAGGCTAGGTGGGCCCTTGAAGTTTACCTCTGTGGGGTGGCTGGCCTGTGCCTCTCCTTTTCAGTCATTTCAACCCAGGCAAATTGGGACAGGTAGGAGAGAGTAAATCCTCCAATCCAGTGTGAGCTGGCCCCTTTGGGGACCATTAAAAATAACACAAAGTGCAAGAAGGAAAAAACAAACTATACCCTGTATGTCTCACTTGTCATCACTCTTGGTAACGTACAGAGGTTTCAGAGTAGTTCTGATGGGTCACTGTGCTATCCCTCCATGGACCGGAGAACAGGAGCAGCCTGGTCCTTGCCCAAGGCCTGGCTCTAAGGCTCTATTCCAGACTGTTTCTCTCACCTCAGTGGCTGTTTATTGATCTGAACTCTTCCTTTCAGTGGCTCTATGACACTTTCCTCTGTCTCATCCAATCTGTACTGCAAAAAATTATTTTCCACTTGGAGTTTTATTGTAGTTTAGTAAGACAGGATATTTAATTTCAAAACATGTCAAGTTTGATATTTATTTATTCTTATTGACTACAATGGCTTGGAACAATCCTTTAGCATAGTGCGTCTCATGGAGATGTAGGCAACAGATTTGGAAAACCCAAAGCTTCTGAATTGACATACACAAATTTCATCTGCTATAATGAGGCTGGCAGGCTGTTCCTGGTTATTTAGTGTGCTACCAAAACATGACATTTTGTCAAATGAAGCTATAGCCAGACTATTACACAGTCACTGAAAGCCACAGTTTCCCAAAGTAGAATTGCAATCTGTATCTGACCTCATAAGCAAGAAGAGGTGGAGAAGACATTGGTCATGGCTTTAGCAACACAGACACACTAGTGCCCTATAAAGACCCTAGATATCATGTATGGAAGAGAGAGTACTAGAAGTGCTTAGAAATAATTCATGAGTCCATTCCTCCACATGTAAAATTCGACTGAGTAAGGGTTGATTTAGGTATGTACACATTCTTTAAATCAAGACTTTAAGGAAACTGAGTGACCCAGCACATCTTAGATTAGTGTCAATAGAAAGTAATATTAGGTTGGACCACTCTCTGGAGAAGTAGCTGTCCAGTGGATCCATTTAATTCTCTATAATCCTAACATATGGATTGCATTTTGATAAGCATGTGCCATACATACACTTACTGGGAGGATTTTTTCTGGGGTTTTGGTAATTTATTTAGCAAGAGAAAACACAAAAGTACAGAGTGATTTTTGTGTGTTGGATTTTTACTGGAATATTTCTGATGTGTGTTTTGTTTTTGTAAAAATAGGAAGTCTTTAAATCAAATCTTCTACATCTTATTCTAATTAGCCCCTCAAAATCTATGAATCTCTACAGAATCCATCAATATAATTACAGGGCATATTGACTGGACTATAAAATACAGCACTCTTAAAGATTGGAAGGCTGCTACTATTTATGTATATACTATGCATTTTAAATCTGTATCAGATGGAAAAAGTAATGTCTAATATTAAGAAATGTTATACTTAGCTTTTGTTTGAAAATTTCCAGAAGAATTCCATAATTATAATCATTGTTCTACTTTGTTTTTTATTAATTTTTTTTATATCACCAAATATTTACATAGCATGTTCTGATAATGCATGACATGACATGAAAATGGCAAACTCCTTAGCATGGGGGATGTTACATGCTCTTTGCTAACTTAGGAAATTAAAACCAGCTTGCTTCTGAGTCAGTTAAATGAAAGAGGCTTCACTAGAAAAAGTATAGACAAACTTGCTGATTATTCATCCCAAATTATGAGCCACAGTGGAAAATTTGTTAATTCATCCTTTTTATTTAGAATGAAACAACCATGTTGATAGTTTCTTTCAGTGATAATTCTATATTTGTGGATATATGTGTATACATACATTTCTATAACAGATACATACATAGCCATAGGATAGATTAACGCTTTTTTAGGGATAGCTTACAGCAGTCCTCCAAATTCTGCAATGTAGGCTTTTGTTTTTCTTTTTCCTTCTGTCTGTGAATTTTCTCTATGGTCTTCTCTGGATTTGAAAATATAAACTTTTGTTTTCTTCCCATAAGCAACTCTTAACTTCTTTATTAACAGAAGACAAGTGATGGGGATATGACGTAACCACAGCTGCATGAGTTTTGTTCAGATGATGTTTAAAGTATGTTTCTTACTTTCTGTGAAGCCTCAGCTACAAGCATGGTAAACACAGCTTTTTCAGGGCAACTAAAAAAGGTCAGCCTTGGAATGCATGACTCTCTTACTGCTGCTGTTTGTGCTGTTCTGAAGAACTGGGGTGAACAAGACTGTGTAGAGCATACTGAAGAAATAAAGTTTTCAGGACAGAACTCTCCATGGCAGGGTGTTTCAGCTTTCTTTTAATAAGGATATGTTTTGTTCAGCTTAGCACATCAGCAATCCCAGCATTCCCATCGCTTCCCATACATTTTACATTATGTCAAAGGGTGACCTGTCGGAATATTTTTTAAATAAATTATGTGTTTCTTACAAATTCAGAGCTTTCATACAGATCTGAATATCACTAATGACAGATGAAGAAGGCTTATTAAGGTTTATATAGCCTAATCTGTATTTAATTATTTTAGAGATATGTGAGTTAAATGCTAGATATAAATAGTTATTTGTAAAATAAGCATTTTGTACACCTGCATTCAGACCAGTTTCCACAACCAGTCTTGCCTCAGCTTTGTTTTTGTAATCTTGTGGGTAAGGAATCTTGAATCTTAACACAGGTAAGATTCAGTATTGGCAAATATTTTATACCCTCTTTATTCTGAATTTCATGTAATGCTTTCTATTGATTAGTTATTTAATGTGGCTGAGTTACCTGGGGTACACACCCTGCATCAATGCAGCATTTGGGAACATTGCACTGGGGCCTGCCAGAAAACAGCAGCTCTGTGACTGCTGGTCCTTGAGCTCATCCACTCCATCATGTGAAGAGTTGATGGCAGCCTTTAAGGGCAGTTTAGGACTTCAGTTTATGGCAGCTTTATGAAACTTTCACACTGCTGATCTGGTGTGAAAGGACAGGAACAAAGAGCAGGATATGACACTGCAATTCCTTTCATTCTGTTTACATTGTCATGAAACCTGAAAAGAACTAGTAATTAACATTTCAGAGCAGGAAGATATGTTTTGCTGCCCTTCACTGAGTCATTGAGTGACTAGTGGTCAAACATATTTCTTAACACTGTCATTCCTTCAGTAAATATGTGCTGAATAAGTAGTGTGGGTAGTTGTAGCTTATTTTGTAAAATGGACTTGGATATTTCTCACCTCTAGATGTTCATCCTGGGATGGTTTTTGCAGCATCCTAGTACAATTGATCTTCATTGATATTGGGTTGAAAGTTTGGAGGCTATTTCCAAGCCATCACTAGGAAAATCTATTTCCAAGTTGTTTGATAATATTTTAAATTCATCTTTTCCTTATGTGACATTGTTTTTAGATTTCATATACTCAGTTGATCTTATCTGAAGTCTGTCAATGAAATATGTATTGTTTAGAAATTCACTGTGGGGTTTTTTTTCCTCTACATGGCCTTATTTTTCACACTGACTCACAGCTGTGGAATGTTAGATTTCTAGACCCTTTGTTCCCACTATGCATTGTTCATGATCATGGGTTTTTTTAAAAAACGAAAAAAAAAAAGAAAGCTTCATTTTGAAAATGTCAGCTAGCAAATATATGGAACACTGAATAATGTATTGTGGTTTTGTTTTCCTTTTTTTCTCTATTTAATTAACCAAACAATAAGTATTGTTTTCTATGTATAATAAATGTATCCTGCAAATAAATTCATTGTCTGATTGTTGATGAGCTTAAGTCTGTTTTTAAAAACAAGGTAGAGTGAAATAATTCCTTATTAGTGGCAATTGCCATATTCTGTCATATATTCCTTTTCTCTTCGTAGGTCATTCATATTCTCTCTCTGGGTACCAACAAGATACGCCATCCTTTTGGGTATCTGCCACCTCCTAAAAATAATAATAACTATCACTTTACTTTCCCTTATTTATCAGCTTATCACAGCAATTGTAGAAATATTTGACACTGGATGCCATCATCAAGGTAAGCAAAACCACTGCTCTGGCCAGTCCTGTGTGAAGAACTTAGAATGTCAGCTCTTCAAAGGTGAACCTACATATGACAACCTTTGATTTGTTTATGCAGGCCAGCCCAGAGCTGGGCACATCCCCTGCTGGTTCTGGACAGGTTTCCTTGGGTGTCCAGGTGGTGTCTGGGCTGTGCTAGCACAGCGTACCTGGGTGCTCCAGCTCTGTGAGAGGGAAGTGTTGCTGCTCTGCTTCTTGAGCAAGCTCATCTGGAGCCAGCCAGGTTATTTGTTCTGAGAACTAAATCGTCCTTTGTTGCTTATTGGACATGCTGTTACTTTATACAAGCAGAGCTGTTTCAGCAATTGTGGCTTTGTTCCCAGATAAAAGATTACCATGAGAAATGGACACAAAGCACAGATTGGGCATGTTGGTAGGATTTCCCAGATAGGTTGCTATGCAGTTTTTGTAGTTTTCTGAATTGCATTTTCTTGGCATGAGGAGATGCTCTTTTTTCTCCCTCTTATCCATGTTAAAGGTAGATGCAATAGCTTTTTTTTTTCTGAAGCATGTAAGCTTTTAGGAAGTTCTGAGGTTTTTCAGTTGGTTTTGACAATGTTATCCTTTACTATGATTAGGTATGCTACTCTTGTAGTCTGGAAAAACAATGATATCCTAATGTCATTCTGAGGAATGTTGCCTCATTCACTAATGTTATTTCAGGGTAAAATTTAAAAAGAAATCCTGTATCTATGAGTCTAATTGCTGGTAGCTTTATAAAGAAAGCTAAATATAATTCTTCCTGTGATCATACCAGTTTGAACCACTAAGCAGAAGCATTCCTAAACATCTTCAGTAGATCTGTGTGCACTGAGCTCACTTAAATATGTTTTAAAGTATTTTTATGATCTTTTTATGTGATCTACACAACAAAATACACTTTAAGGTTTGATTCTAATCTTACGGTGGTAAACTGAGAGAATCCAACATTTATGAGGACTAAGCTCATAAGTGTCTTGTGGCTAAACTAAAATTTTCCCCTTTTTTTACCTCAGAGAGACATGGGTCTGGTGTTTGCTTTCATACTTTTAAGGCTCTGGTGTTGTTGAAATATAATTGGATATTCTTACCAATTATGTACCATATTCTCTACATTTATGATTAGTTCTACCTCTTTTTAGTTCTTTGCAAGTATATTAGTGGCTGAATACTATGTCACTGCCACCTCTGACTGTTTTGAAAACACATGGTCCTACATCTTTTTTTATTTCCCCCTCAAAGGAATCTTTCCAACAGAAAAGAAATACTTTTTTGCTTTTTTTAAAATGCCATCCTTTTTAATTTGCTATTGCATTACAAAAGTTCCTGTCCTTTTACCTTTCGTGGCTCTTTGAGAACATCTATTAAAATACTACTGTTGCCCACGCAGGCATCTGGTGTGGTCTCAGATATCCTAAGGTGTTCTTAGGTTAAAAATCTGACTTGAAAAGACTGTTTTGAAACTCATCCCCCACTTGTCTCCTTTTGCCTCCTGGTGGATGAGTCTCAGGGTTTCTAAGGCCTGCACATGGGGCTTCCAGATGTGGGTGAGGCCCTACTGGAGATCAAAGACATTCTGGACCAACTGCTGGATACTTGGAAAGGTATCTGAGGGCATTTTGTATCACACCAGATGCATGCACGTGGGCAACAAATCAAGCCAAACAGATTCCTTTTCTTCTTGCATTTTTTTCTTTTTGGCTCATGAATTCCAATAGACTATGAGGCTTTTTGAGTAAGTACATCTGACATAAAATTAATCTAAGCTTTCCTGTTTATTCAGGAGAGTGTGATCCAACCTGTTGTATAAAAGTCAGTCTAGCAGAATTACATGCATTCTCCTCCTGCACTGACCTGAGGCCTGGAAGCAGCAGGAATTAGTGTTGCTGCCTTACCTACAGCAGAAAAAGGAAGGCTGATGTTATAAGGAAAATCCCATCAGTCTCAAGCTGTGGAGGCACCAGGTAGAGAAAAGGCTATGTGAGGGGACTGTGATCATCTCTGCCAAGTGCCACAACTGTACATTTGGTTTTTAACTTGCAGGAGAAAAGAAATGAGACTTCCAATTAAGAACGGTATAAAGTCAGGGAAGGGAGTGATAGGTTTGTTCATTTACTGAATCATTAATAACTCCACAGTAAGCATTTTTACTACTTTTCTTTTTTCCCATTGAAGCATTTATAGAGCTGAGCTGCAACTAGAACTAACAAACTTCCATCCTAGGTAGAAACACATTGGTAGTAAGATCAGAGGGGCAATAAAAGCCTGTCCTTCTAGACAGCAGTTCAGGGTATACAGACTTCGGAGTCTCCCTGACTGAAGATCAGGACCAATCTGACTTTCAGTTAGTCTGGATGCAAAGTCAGAACTTTTCTCCTCCTGTTTCCACATTCCCCCTTCAGCATGAGTTAACCTTACAAATGCAATTATTAAGAAAATCAATTTTTAAAATGTTTTGCCCCTTGGCTTTGTTTTCATTCCTGCAGCTATTTGAATAACTAGCAGATACTTGGCCAAACCACCTGTATCTCTATCATTGCTGCAAAATCAACAAAGATTATGAACGTGCATTATAAACCATAAATTCCTGGGTGCTTGCCGCTGGTTATACCAACAAATTTCTTTTTTTTTTTCCTTTACTTTGACCGTTTGCTGCTCTTTATTAGATGCTTGAATTTATTCCCTGGAAATGTTCTGATGCTTGCAGCGCTAAACGTGCTGCAGTGCTGAAGGAAGGGAAAAATGGGCAACTCAAAAGTTGCATAGTGTGCTTTTTACAACAAAATTCAGTTTCATTTAGTGAACCAACACAGGTAAGGTTATTTTGTCATAGATTAAGGGTCTGATTATTTTTTCAGCGTTTATATCCAAAGGCAGTCCTAAGGAGAGCACTTCAGTTGTTACCCTAACTGGCCTCTGTGTACCACTGACCTATGCAACTAAATGGAGCTGAACCAGAAGTTAGACCAGAAGCTAAAATATTACTGTCATTGTTGTGAAAACTTCAGCATATTATCAAATGGTAAATTTTCATAAAAATGCAGAAGCCTATTGTTCAGTTGAGATTTTAACTAACTGGAACTGCACAATTTTTTAACCCCTTTTTTTTTTTTTTCATTTTGATTGAAAATACCAAAAGCCATTCTGAAGAGAAGATTTTAGCTTTCACTTACAGGGTTACTTAGAGGGGTTCTCTTTTAGCATATGCAAATTATTGTGTAAAAATAAAACAAATTTAAAAATATAAAAGTGATACTAAATGTGACACTAAATGTAGAAATCACTCTGTTCTCATATATGTGGTCATGAAAGCAGACCTGTCATGTTCTGATGTAAAATAGCAAAAATAATCGAGATAATTAATGGTCATGCAAGTTTAAGAAATAATTATTTTTATTATTAATTACAAGTAAGTAAATAAATTGAAGGGGAAAGTCCCTTAAATGAAGGCACTCTTTTAGATCAAAAAAGAGCTAAAGAGCAAAATAAACCTCTTGTCTTCTGCCATGGGTTTGTGTATACACAGAGATATAAATTTGATAAGCTCTTGGTTAACTTCTGCTAGCCTGCACTAGCATCAGTTTAGATAAAAGGACTGTTAGTGGCATTAGAAGGCTGTGAACCATACAGGCTGTAGCTGCAGTGGAGTGGCACTGTCACATCCATAAAACACAACTTGCGGTGAAGAAAAGTGGTTGAGCAGCTCTGTGTGAGCCCGGGATGTGAGGCCACCCTGCAGGACAGGAATCCATCCCGCTGTGCTCCCCGGTGTGACCTGCAGCGCCTGCCAGGGCCAGCCCCAGAAAGGCACCTGCAGTCCTTAGCAGGGACTTAGGACAGTAGATCTCACTAAACTCTACCATTAAGATCTTTCTTACCCTGAGGTCAACAGCCCTCCAGAACTAGCTCAGATTTTTATCCAAAATAGCCACGAGCTCTTCTGCACATGGCCAGCCCTGGCAGCAGAAGAGCTCACATACAGCATCCAGGCTGGGGTCTGGCAACAACATGTGCTGCTCCTCTTGCTTGAGAGGCTCAGCGCAGCACTCACCGTGGAATTTTATAATCCAGCATCCCATAAAATGCAGCAGGGGTAGTTGTGTCTTTGAAAATGCTGTATGCAGGAGTGGGAGCGGGATACAGCAGATGGGGAACAGCCTGGGTACAATCCAGTGTCTGTTTAGTGAAACATCGCACAGTTTATGTAATACTATAGGTGAGTTCTAGGTCTTGGCCTACTTAAAATCTCCAGGACAGAGCCATGAAATTTCCAGGGTTGTTTTAAATTGAGTCTTGGTTGCTGGGATTTTTTTAATCTTTGTTGTATCTGCAGATGCATACAAGCCATGTAAGAAGGAGGTGTTTCCTTGCTCGAGAGGAATGTTAAAGAGATGCTGCCAATTTTAAGCTTTGGGGGGAAACGCTTTTATTTTAAAGAATAAAATTGCTTTAATATTTGAAAAGCTGTTCTGCTTTTCTACAGAATTTGCTGGAACACCTTATCAATGTTTAAAAAAAAATTTAACTTTCTTCCAAGTCTAGGGAGTATGCAGCTTGGGCCATGGAAGCTTGTGAACAAAGGAGCTTTGAAATGGTTGTCTCCTCTTCAACTGCACGAAATGTTTGACCTTGTATTAGCATCAGTTTGGTGCTGATAAAAGCTTGCTGTTGTGTGGCTGTAAAGAAAGTCAGCTGTCTTAAGAACAGCTTAATTTATTAGTCATTTGGTCATCCGAAACCAGAGATTTTTGCTTGTGCATCCCAGGCTTTGGAATGCTGTCCTATGAAATCTAACACTGCAGCCAGGCAATTAGACCTGATACCAGGAAATTGTAAGTCCAAATTAAATGGAGTCCTTGAAATAGACCCTGAATATGATATGCATGTGAAAACAGGGCTAAATTGTTCATGAGCAATAAGACTCTTATCAATATGTACATGTGAAGGATTCCTTTTTTCCATCCTTGTTCACCACAGACATGGTCTGGCTACACTGATGTTAGTGGGAAACATCCTGGCCCTATATGGATGGGGGTATTGTGTTTAAAGTGATAGCAGAATAAGGTGGCATGGCCTAAAGAACAGTGTCAGAACTACTGAAGGAGGAAAACAGTTCAAGCTACAGAATGAAGCAAGGGGCTTCTCTTGAAGTTAAAGTATTTTGCAAAGCTCTTCACCTCTGTACTGTAAGACATAGCCCTATTCTTCAAGCACATCTTGTAAAAGTTATTTTATATTGAAGCATAAAGATGTAGCAATCAAATGGAATTTGGAAGTTTTTTTGCTTTGGGGCAGTAACAAGCTTTCAAGGCTGCTTGTTTATTGAACAGGCTGCTGCTATGAGGGGAGGAATTCAGGGACTGAACCCCACCTAGCTTGAGTCACTTGCTTTAGGCATTTGGAAAGTCACCCTAGCCTCTCTCTGGGGTTAACAAAGACAGACATACCACCACACATAAGCCATCTGAGGAGCACCAGGCTCTGGGGCTGCTTCTCAACCAAGATACTACAGACCCAGCCTGGGTGAGCAGCCAGGACACAGTCTGCTCCACAGCCATGTTGCAGAAAGACTACATTAATGGATAGAATTGCTCAGAGCACCTACACAAGTAGTATAGAGTCAAACAGAATAATGAGTGCTGATTCCTACACAGCTTTATTTCCTCTTTCTTTCTTTGGTCCACAGCAAATTTATGAATAAAAAGGTTTGTGTGAATAAACACTGGTTTGCGGCTGATTATTGTACTCAAAAGGTCTTTATTCACGGGCACCACATTTCTCCAGAGAATGCTTTAGAACATGTTCTAAAAATTGTAAGTATTGGTCTTAATCATTCACAATTTAAAAATATTTTTGTCTGATAACACAATATCTCTTCTTATATATGTGTGTGTCTTTAAGATCACTAAAACATGGTGATGAATAATTTCTAATTGCTAGGTATCTGGAGCTAACAATCTCTTCTTATTTTTTTAAAGTAACAATTACAACAAAAAGAGTTTAAAAAGTAAACAATAATGCTTAAAAAGTACTAATGATGAAGATAATGATTTAGAAATCAGCCTATCTAGAACAGGCATAAGCCAAATGTATCCCTGAAGACAGGCATTCTCAATTACATGTGTGGCCTCTCATCATCCCTATCCACCTCCCACACTGTACATCTCTGCTGTAGTTGTAAATAATCACTTTTTACCTTCAGAATTGCTCACTGGCCTTTTCTCTGTCTTTCTGCCAAGATCAAGCCTCAAGGCTGGAAAGCCAATTAGAGCTACAACTTCCCTGTCACAGCTGACTGCCACATTCATTCACTGGAGAGGGACTTTTCACAAAGGTGCAGTGACAGGACAAGGGGAAAAAGGTTTAAGTTGCAAATGGGCACATTTAGGCTGTGTATTAGGAAGGAATTCTTTACTGTGAGGGTGGTGAGGCACTGGAACAGGTTGTCCAGGTTGGAGATGTCTCCGGAAGTGCTCCAGGCCAGATTGGATGGGGCTTTGAGCAACCTAGTCTAGAAGGAGGTGTCCCTGTCTATGGCAGGGGGGTTGGAATGAGATGATTTTTAAGGTTCCTTCCAACCCAAACCATGCTGTGATTCTGTGATTACCAATTTGACACTGAATTCACAACCTGTATTTCTACCTCCTGCCTTTCCCAGCACCTCTCCCACCTCCTCACTTTATCTTCTCACTAACAAATCCAGGACCATATTGCAGAGTTATTAGTATCTGCCTGCCTTTGTTTTGTCAGTAGTATATGATTTTTAAATGAAAAAGTGATAATTTCTCAACAAGCAGTTCCTATGCAGTCAGGAGGAAGCAAAGGAGGAGCATGGCATCTGTTTTACTCTTGATTTAGCTGGGGAATTAATTATCAAATGTGCTTGTCAGACTTTCTGGTTTTTACATGTCTTTAAAAGAAATTACTGTGGTGATATGACTGACAAGGACTGTGTAGAGAATGATGACTCCCAACATAATTACGTGTCGTTTGCCAGCTGTGGCAACTATTTGAAAGGCTGCACTTCTGGCCAGAGATTATTAGCTTACATTAGGTTACATACTTTCATACAATCTATTGCTTAATTCTTTATCTCCCTTGAGGGCATTACAGATATTAGGCAAAAACCTGGATTCACATTGAAGGATGATTTGCTTTAGGAAGAAAGATGTTTTTACAGTGCATAAGCATTACATATATCATGTAAAGATCCAGCCAAGATTCTGGAAAGCGATGACTGAATCTGGGTATGTTTCTAGAATTATCGGTCTAAAGGATTTATTTTTCCAATGCAAGAGAACAGAAAATTAAGCATTTTTAGAAGAGCCAACTTGCATACCAGGACCATTGCTTACACACACTAACATTTGTGTTTGTATATATCACTCTGATTTACTTCCCACTGAAAGAAAAAATAAAATGGTTGGAAAAACTGAGGACAGGTGCTAGTAAGGGCACTAACCATATTATCATACACAATCACACTAGTTTCCTGGACAGCTGAAATAATAGCAGCGTAGTTTAGTGCCTTGGAACACTTTCTACTGGTGACAGTAAAGTCTGCTATGCATCTGTCATCAGAATTGACAGCACCTTAAATGTCATGCTGAGGAACTACGGCAGGTGCTGAGAAAATCTCCACATCTGCTGAGGTTTGGTTTTACTTCTTGGAGAACCAGGGAGATGATGGTTTGCGTAACAGAATATTTCCACCATTAACAAACTGGACTGTTTTACAAGACCTGAAATAAACTTTCAGCTCAGCCCATGTAAATGAGGAGCAATAATGTTTTGGTGTTTTGCTGATCCCTTTTATTTTCAGTATTAGGATCATAAATTCTCTGCGTCCCTTTTTCTGAGTGCAGTGATGTGAGAATATAACTCTCTTTGGAGAGATTTTTACTGATACAAATGTGGTTTGAAAGTAGTGTGCACTGGAAAAAATGGTTTTTAGAAAACAAATATTAGGTCTTAAACATGATCTCTGTCATGTAGTTTGAACTCCAACAGCAGCACACATTTTGAAAATTAATTCACTCAAGAAGTCAGCAACAGTGCAGGCAGAGCAAGGAAAGCAGTTGTAAACAGCAGAGAAATCAGAAACTGATGCAATGAACATCATACAAAAGACTCGGCAGGAGGGAATGCAAATGACGGTATCAAACAGAATAAAGTATGGTTTAAGAGGAGAAGAAGGAAGAAAGAAGCACTGAGAACAAACAGTGGAGCTTCCAGAACAGGTTGGACAAAAGTATATTTTGAATGGGAACATGGAGAAAGCTCTGCTGATTTCCAAATATCTTCCAATAAAGATGCTAACATAAATGGAAGATAATAAGGTAAATTAAATATCAAAGAGCTATAGACAGAAGCAGGGCTGGAGTAGCATGCAGCAAATGAAAAACCAAGTTAGTGGAGGGGAAATATTTAGGAGAGTATTGAAGAACAAGGCCTACAGTCAGCAAAGATTTAAAGTGATGGTCACAGAAAAGAAAGACGAAAGAATGGAACTAAGGGACAGGGAGTTGAAAGGGGGAATGGCAGAGATGACTGGGGCTTGAAACTGCAGAAGGAGTGTGAGCATTAAAGAGAGGTCATATAGATAGCCATTGCTTTTCCTTTGTTCAGAGGCATTTTGGGTTTTTTTATTTCTTTGTCTACTTTCTCATGCAGCACTTTTCGTATTTACACCCCAGTTGCATTACATGTCTTTAAGATTCATTATTTCAAGCAGCTTGCAATATGACCTTAGGGGAGGCTTAAGGTTTTATAGCAACCTTTTACCTACCCACTACCTCTTCTCAGGAAATTTCCAGTTTATTCCTGCCATGACTGAAATACTGCATGATAGCATCTTTGAAAGCCTTCAGAAACAGCACCAGGCCAAAAGCATCTTATTGCTTCTTGGTTAGCATTCTCTCAAAGTCAGTTTAATCCCACATATTTAGTGCTGCAAGCAAGCAATTTCAGAAAATTAAACTGGAATTTCCCTATGTGTTTATGACATGGCAGTAATGATAGATTTTTATTTGTATTTAAATATTATCCTGCAGTGTTTACCAATTAAACATTCAAGGCACACAGGGAAAGTGATTGTGGTCTTGACTGAAAGCCAGATGAAGGGAAAAATATCATTGATTCAGCTGTGGTTTAGAATTGATAAAACCAGCCCAGGGAATGATTAGTGAATAAATGTGGGCATTTCAGTAATACATAGGAAGTATGAATGCTTGTTTTTAAGGGCTGGAACAGTTACGAGATATTTAACTGCTAAATAGTTTATAAATAGAGCTCTGTGTTGTTTTCAGCAGAAGGATATACTGTAAATGTGTTACTGGAGGCTACCATTCAGACAGACTGCACAAAATCCAGGCAATGGAATATGCCATGCAGGATGGGTGTCATATGAATAGAACTACACAGGAAATAATACATGCACTATCCCTTAAAGTTGAACTCCATGAATTATTATAAAGATAGAAGTGAGGCTTACTGACAGAAGTAAGCCTAAATCCAATGCTAATCACAAGATATAATTTGACCAGAAATATTACCTACAAGCAGAGAACTATGGTCTCTTTCCCATCAAAAAGTACCATTTACATTTTGAACAAAACACAGGGAAAAAAATTAATGTTTTTTAGCTTGATATTCATGAATGAGGAAGAAAAACAATAGGAAAAACCATAGAATGGTTAAGGCTGGAAAAGACCTTTGAGATCATCAAGTCCAACCATCAACCTAGTGCCACCACCATGTTCAACATTGAACCATGTCCTCCAGTGCCCTACCCACATGTTTTCTGAACACTTAAGGGATGGTGACTCCAACACTTCCCTGGCTAGCTTGTTTCAATGCCTTACAATGCTTTCAGTGAAGACATTTTTCCTAATATCCAATATAAACCACCCCTGATGCAACTCAAAACCATTTTGTCTTGTCCTATGTACCAACCCTCAACATCCTGTCACTTACTTGCTACTTGGGAGAAAAGACCAACCCCCATGTGGCTACAACCTCCTTTCAAGAAGTTCAAGATAGCAGTAAGGTCTCCCCAGAGACCCTTTTTCTCCAGGCTAAAATACCCCAACTCTCTCAGATGTTCATCATTAGACTTGTGCTCCAGACCCTTCACCAGCTCTGTTTCCCTCCTCTGGACTTGCTCCAACACCTCAAATAAATCTAATTGAAAGTTAAGCAAGTTTGTTGCCAAGTGGTCAGTAGTCTAAACAGTCCTATATGCAATAGTACTAATGGGCTTGCTCTCTTGTCCAGAAATCAAAGAAACTTTTCAGAGTCCCTTGAGTTTACCATGCAAAACCACAATCATGTGGCCTCATAACTAGAAGGGATCCAACAGCAGAAATGCTGACAAGAAAATATTTCCAGGGAAGAAGAATACTTAAAGAGTAAGGTGCTTGCTAGTATTTCCTCTGAGCATCTTGGCTTCCTCCTACAGCTCCATTGCAGCCCCTCCCATGTGATCCCATGGGATTTGTTTCCATACTACTAGGAATGGACCAGAGGGACCCCAGCATGAGTACTCAAGCCTGGTTTATGACAGGATAAGCTGTTATCTCCTAGGGCTGAGTCTTTTAATCCATCTACATCGTTTCAATGCAGGACAGTGCATGGGTGCTGCTTCTCCCCTCCTGCAGTGCTGCAGCCAGCAAAGGCTCCACACTAAGTCTGGCTGCATGAGCTGTCTATAACACAAAGGAAAACTGGCCCCAGCGAACAAGAGAGCCCTGGGCTCCTTGCGCCAGTGGCTCTCAGTGCCACGGTGTAACCACGACAGAGTGCAATAAAATCTGTGGAAAAGTTTTCTGAAAGAATGGAGTCAGGCAACTGCATAATTTGTTCCAAGAAGTCTGCATGTCATACTGGTTAAGTTTTACAGCTTTGTTTGACATACTCCAAAGTGGCTATCACATAGAAAATGGATCTTGTCTTTTCCTGAGCCATTTTAATTGCAAAATCTGTTATTCAGCATTTGTTGGTCAAAAAATGAATTCATACACTTTCTAATTAGTTCCTGCACACTTTCTAAGCAAACAGTAAAAGTTAAAAGGTTGGCAATTCATATTGTTTATTGTTATATGGAGCTCTGTCAGTTTGAGTATGTGATGAAGAGAAATACAATAGTGCACAATTTAAAACAGGAATCAGGAAGAAAATATAGTCCAAGAGTTATTTCAGCATTCTCAAATATCTTTTTGAATCAGTGTATTTTGGTATTGGCAATACACCAGCTTGAGCTCTTTTGGCACAATGAAACACAGTGTCATTGATTATGACACATGTAGCCCTTGAAAATGGGGCAAAATAGAAAAAAGGTCAGGAAGAAGTGAACACTCAGAACACAGCAGCTTGAATTCATCAGAGTACAAAAACAAGGCCACATATCACTGCCTAGATCAGAAGAGAAACCTAACCAGGATTTCTAGTACCCTGCAGGTACGACAATACATTCTTTTCTTCTTACAGTTTAACCCCTGCATAGTAGCAATCCCAAAACACTGAAAGGATAGGAGCCAGACCAAACAAAATTATCCACCATTTGCTTTAGGTCATAAAAGCAACCTTTCTGTCAAGTTTTAATTGAAAAATTAAAATGTTTCCACACTAGAAATTCTAATGACATTACCTATTCACTTATGTTTTTAATTTTGCATGTCATGCTGGTAAAGTTGGGATTGGGAAATGACAGGAAACAAAACAGCTACTTGCTTTTTTTTTCAGGATTCATGCCCTCATGGAAGTAAGACTGAATTGATAAACTTTAAAATACAGAAAATACAATTGCATGTTATTCCATAAGATACTGAAGTCCTTAGATTACAGTATCCTGTATGAATAGCCTTCCTTCATGTAGCTGAACAATCTTTGTTTATTGAAGCAACTGGCATCTTCAGTGCCTAGGCTTTGACATAACTATCATCAAGGGAGATTTTGGCTTCCAATTTTGTCCAGACAGAGGAAATTAATGACGATTTGAATTCTGTATAAGAAATTCTTTTGCTCTGTCTCTTTTTCGAAGTCTGCATTTCTTTCACCATTTTCAGCCCAAAAGCCAAAATAGATACAGTACTCAAAAGTCTTACCCTTGAAAATTATCCTCAGGTGTTACCAGTAGCTGCAGGTTCTATTGGAAATCCCCTTAAAATTTGAAAATCTTCCCTCTCAAGATTTTCACCTCTCACCCCTTTGAAGAAAACCTTTCAGAATTCTGATGCTGGGAAAAAAAAAACTACACCTACATTTGAACTTTGCATATGGTAAGTATTCCTATCTGATTACTTTTCTGATTTTCTTATTTTCTTGTATTTGGGGTTAATGTTGCTGGCAATAATAGTCATTACATAAGCATTGCAGCCAAAACCTCTAAGCACACTGCGCTATCTTTTGAACAACCGCTCGCTCATTGACAATATCTTTACATGCCATTCCGTGCTCATCAGAAGTTCTTTCAGTTTAAAATTAACAGAGTAAAGAAGGAAACCTAAAAAAGAAATCTAAACCAACCTGTTAAATAACTGGAGAATATTAAAGGCTATTATATTAAAGGCTGTGTAAAGAATCACTCAGATAATATAAGGAAAGTAATAAAGAACCATTAGGGAAAATTTGTGTAGAATACCATATACACTATTCACAAGAGGACTTTAGAGCTACCTGTTGAATTTGTATTTTTTAAAACATCACAGCTGAAACAGTTTTTGTCCTCACGAGTGTACAAACTAACAGAGAAAGAAAGTACTGTTATCACCAGTTTTTTAGTGGAATAATCATTAGCAACTTAAGAATTAAAGTACTGATCCCCTCACTCCTAACCTACTGCTCTAGTTTCTCTCAAAGTATCAGCTGAGACATTTCAGTAAAGACTGAGCTGGCACTAGTGGGGACTAACTTCTACAATCAGTTTATGTTACCTGACAAACTTCTGAGTTGCAAGGACACATAAGTTTTTTGATGCTTACAACAGGCTGTTTCAGGCTGAAAAATTTTATGTCAATTCCAAAAGCCACTTTGCTGTAATTACTGCCAATTACTACTTTATTGAGTTCTGGTAAAGTTTTGGTAACAGATTGCAATATATTATTATTGTATTACCTTGGAGTCAGAATTTTTATGCAAATTTTGGAGGATTAACAACTAGACTTTGGTCGGTTTCTCCAAATTTGGTTTATCCATTCTAGTTCTAATTGTGAAAGTATTTAGATGAGCTGTAGATCAATAACTTTGGACTATATTCTTGACTCTACATTTTGATTTATATTACATTTAAATAAAATACAAATTTATGATTAGATATTACCTGACAACTTCTTAGAGGAAATGACTGAAAAACCACAAAGTCTTTTGCAAAGTCCTTTCAACTTTTCCTCTGTGATGTTATTTAATGAACTCAGAGATGGTCTGACAGTAAATAAAATGAGATCATGGCCTGCTGAGTTGATCAGTATTATCTTACTGTTGTTTTTTCCCCTGGAAAACTCATCTCTTTCCTAAGCACATGCTGTTTGTTATTTACAATAGAAAATGGAAATGCTTGTGCAAAAGTTTCTGCTAAGGAGAAAAGTTGAAAAAAAGCAATCATGGCTCTCATCCCCACATGGCAATTCTTGTTTCATGTTGAGAGTATTGCTGAATAGAAGGAAATTAATTCAATCTGTTCAAAGTACTCCACGAATGTGGAATTCACCTGAACTGTTCATAGGCAACAGATATAAGCATTTTATCTGATCTGGTTTAAACTGCAGATGAGATGAACTACATCTTAAAACTGACTGCTGTTTCCGAATGCAGTCAAGACAACCAGATCAAATGCAGGCTTCTGGATTGTAGACATCCAGAGTTAGAGGAGATGAGTTTTCTGCACAGGATGCACAGGAGACCCTGATGTGCAACAGCTGTTCTGCACTGGCACCTTGGCCTATTTCTTTAATCTGGGAATCCCTTTGCAGAAGTGACCATTTTCTGACTTGGAATTTGTATTGCACTTGCAATCAAAAGGTTCACTCATGACAGGCATAACAGTAATACCTTGTCTCACAATAAGAAAGCTGAACTCATCAGTAAAGTAATACCCCTTGTAGAGTTCTGAAGGGTTGAGTTGAGTTTATGACTTAATTGTAGCTAGTATGAGTTATTGGCATTTAAGCATTTTGTTCATTCTCCTTGGTTTTATATTTTGAATGCTGTTACATACAATTCTGCCTGGAAAGTCAAATGACCAGGTGAAAAAGAGCATTGTTCTAACCTTGCCTGCAGGCACCAGACAAATACTGACACCCTGGCTTCCTTGAAGGTAGCATTAAGTCCGTCTTTGACTTTAGAGGCAACAGAATTTCATGTAAGAAGCCCTGAATCCAGTATTCAATACAGATATGAGAATAAAATTTACACTATAATTTATCAGTGTTTCTCACAGAGTGCACACTGAGGCATCATCACTCAAAAGAGAATTGGTAAAGGTAACTTAAAGGAACAACTTTATGAAAAATAATATTGTAAAACATGTATATAAAGTACATATTACTGATGTCTAGTTAAGGTAAAATATATTTCCTGTTTGTTTTTTTCTTTTTTTTACACTCCCTCTCTTTAGTTCATCTGTTCTACTGCCTCCATGCTGTCTAGATGAATTCATTACTCTAATTTTAATCAATTTACTATCCATTCTTCTCTGTGCAGGGATTCTCTCCCTCCATAAAAAAACTTTGATCAGAAAGAATATTATTTTCTTCATGTTATGAGAGGCTAGGATTACAAATTATCATTCCATGTATATTTTTCCCCAATATAAAGAGTTTTACAAGGTATAAAAGAAGTTCTTTCACCAGGTTGTCTATGCTTTTCTGTAATGTTTACATTGTTTCAACTGTAGCTGCTAATGTTGGTCATAAGAAAGGAGAATGGTGTCCACTGGATACAGAGTGTTGTGATGAAAAAGATTTACCTATTCAGTGTGTTTTCTGATATCTAGGGGCAACCACTTCCTGAAGTCACCTGCATACCATGGAAAATTTTAATCAATAGACAGGATGCTGTAACTTGAAGGGATTGGGGAAACCTGTGCATTATTGTTTTTGTGACTGTAATTATTAGGAAATATAAAGAAAACAGAAAAAAAAAATACCCAAGCAAACAACTAAAACCAGGTTAATGTAATAGAAAACTGATCCTTTTGTATTGCTGGTAGCAACAAGGGCTATCCTAAAGTCCCAACCATGTCACACACAGCCGCCCCTAGCACTGGTTATCTGACCTCACCTGAGCTTGCTGTCATTCTGCTTCATGCGTGGGGAAATGAGGCATCAGAGTCCAATTTTTTCTGTTACATTCTTTTTGATTGTGAAGCACAGGTCCTGTCCTGTACTCTGTAAGTCACCACTTGGGAGTGGTTTAGATATTCTAACAAGTTGATGCAGCCATCAGACAAAACTTCTATAGCTTAGGTCATAAAAGAAGACTAGTACTGGCAGGCCCTATCGATCCCTGAGGAGGTGCATCCAGACAATGTGACAGGCATGATAGAAGCTGGATAAGCCAGGAAAGTCCTTTGGTTGCTATCCAGGATTATGATCATCTGATGTGGTACTGGGGATCACCTGATGAGCTGCCCATGGGATCAGATGATGACTGGGGACAAAGAGAGAAATAGAGGAGATCATCTGATAGGAGTTATAAAAAAGGTTCCTCAAAGGCTATTTTCAAACACCAAGAGGGACTTCTTACAGGATATAATTATTCTGAGAGATGACACAGATGTTAAGGAAAAGCTTGATCAAATTTTGCTGCATCATGTGGTGAATTCACAGGCAGGACTGTGTTTGGGATGGAAAAGCAGTGTTCGCCTAACCTTTCCTTGTATTTGGCTTGGGGGTGTGGAAATGCTTATTAGGATTCTGGGGAATTCTGTCGAATAGTCAAACACAGAGAAACACAGAAAGAAACTCCATCAGGTCTTTGGCATTTTGGCAGTTAGGAAAAACCCAACCCTGAACCTCCCATTATGGAGGTACCGTTCAGGTAAGAGGTATGATGTGGGCTAAGCTTAGAGGATGCTGCTGGGAAGGCAAACATAAGGGTCTGTAAGTGGTTTCAGTGGCTACTTCTCAGGGTAATCAAAATAATTTGTTAGTTTCTGTTAAGATTGACACCTGACTAGTGAGTGTTTTAACACAAACAAGGTGTCCCTGAAGAAGGTGTGCAGGATGACCAGGATCCTGGGATGACTGGATTTAAGGTCTCTCCTCCATGGCAAATAACAGAGGAAACAGACTGGAGTCTATTTGGACCAAAGGAAATCCCAAGGGTTCACACACAGCACTCTGGCTGAAATCCAGCAGAGGGTTCTCAAAAAGCAGAGAATATAATAGCTGCTATAATTTATGGTAGCACTTATTTAAGTAATTAACTCTTATCTGGATTTGCTAACTTCCTGAAATTGTTCTCTTGTTCTGTGAGAAGTCTTACATCCTATGATATAATTTGACTCTCCAGGGTCTTTCTTNGTAATCTACCTCAGTAAATTTCCTGTTGAACTCAATATACTTTTCTTTAAAGTTAGAGATTTTTCTCATAACTTCCAGTAAGATGTAGACTCCACACTACCTAAATTTAATTTTAAATGGACAGTTGTCTATCCTTTTTTTCAGCCTCTAGAGCTATGCCCCAACAAGCCTACATATTAGATAGAAAGCATCCAAGGGAGGGGGGGTAAACAGTAACATGCTCGGGCACAAAAGTAGAAATAAGAATTAAAGAAGTAAATTCATTACAGTAATCAGTTCTAATTTTCCTAGCTATATTAGACAGTTGTTCACCTCTAGAAAACATGAATTTCATCTTATATAATAAGATAATGCTGTTTCGCAAAGTGGTGAATTTCAAGTTTGGTCACAATAGTGATACCACATTATCACCTCAAATAATTTCTACAATAACTATTAACTTACAAGACCCTTTCCCATTCCACACCACCAATATTTTTCTAAAATGAAGCATTATCTTCCCTCTCCTACCTCTCAAAACTTCCCATGACTTCTGTCAATGATAAGTAAATACTTAAGGACTAGAGCTGTGTTCAAAAAAATACAATTCCTAGGGAAGAACTGATCCAGATGCACAAACAGTGAAGATGATTAAAGCACTTTCAGGGTTTGCACCAAGTTCTACCCCTCTTCTGTTTGTAGTCCCTCCTTTTCCCATTTTGGTACTATCTTCTAGCAGGCACTTCAGCTTGGGGTTATATGTTTGTACATGCTACCCTGCTTATTTAATTATATTGCATTAATGTTTAACAATACTTTGAATATACAAAACCAGGCATGGAGAGAGAACTCAAGTGTATGTATATTTTAAATAAATATGTTTAATTTCAAGGTTTCAGTTAGTATTGTGAGGTGGCCACATTATCCCCAAGTGATAAAGCCATGAGATACACAAGTGTTCCTAAACAAGGGCTAACGCAACCTTTGTGAACTCCTGTCTTAAATGTGTCATCACTTTAGAAACTTTTTAGTGATTCAGAAAAAAAAGTCTACTATTGTTAAGCAACCCTAGTGAACCCTAGGCTGGACTCAGAAGGACCTGAAGTTAATGAATTTCTGAACAGGTTATAAACATAAGGAGAAAAAATATTTTTCTTAAATGATGTTTCTTAGCTGTGTATGAGAAGTTGGGTTTAAATTTCATTCCTGAGGTGAACTTTGGATTGTGGCAGTTGTAGGTTAAATATTTTCAGAACAATGAACAGAGGGGGATGTAGTCAGAGAGGATGAACAGGGAACCTGTGTTAAAAATGCTATTATACCCTGCTTAAAAAAAATTGAGACTTGAAACACTGGGTATTTCAGCCTGCTGTGGTCCCGTATGAAGAACAGAGGTTATGCAGGCTAAAACACACATCTAATGCAGGTTACTGCAAACTATACAAAGCCTTTGTCCCATCTATTTGCCAGTGCAAGATTGTTCCCATCAGCCGGTATCCTGAATCTGTCCAGTCTACCTGTAGAGGGTATGGTCTCTGTCCTTGATTTTCAGCACAAAGCTTTCCAAACACAAGTGCCTCAACCTTTTTTCCCCTCACTTTTGCAGTTCCTATTAGTTTCAAAATACGCACGTAATCTCACACCGAAGAAACTCTTTCCAAACAGTCTAATCTTAACAACGTGATGTCACCCAAACTCCACAGCATTTGTGAAACATGTTTTAATATTCCAGATCTTTTGATCTTGTCTCATAAATCAATCCCTTCATCTCTTTAATTATTTTAATTGCTCTTTTTAAAATTCCCTTCAGCGTAATTTTCTAACAGGAAGATTCACAAAAATATCCCAGGCATGACCTAGTTAAGTAGTATATGCACAGAGTAGGTGTGCCAAAGAAGTGGAAGAGAATTTTGTTAGTTCCTTCCTCAGCAATGGGATCCTTCACATGGAGGCCTAAATTTTGTAAGCTTTGTTTTAATGCTTTTCTATAAAACCATATGCAATTTACAGTTTGCTTTCACTCCTACATATTGATACTGCAGGTTTCTTCCTCTTGTTGACGGTTTTCTACAGTTCTAGCAGTTTCCAAGGTGAACCTCTTCTTTTTCTTCTTTTCTATCCTTTATTGAATTTGTTCATGTTGTTTTGCCAGCTTTCTTAGTTCCACCTAACCCAATGAGCAGCTGCAAAAGCCATTTATGGATAATAACTGTCCTTTAAGTCAAAGTTTAAGAAAGAAAGACTTCATAGCATTCTCTATAATAAGTCATTAGCCTTTTCAGCTCTTCAGCCCACTATGAAACCATAAAATTCTCATCATATAAAAAAGGACACAGTGAGACCATGGTTCTTTTTCTGTTGCAAATTAAATTAAAAAGATGATGTTTCAACTTTCTCTAAGTGCCAGTCTGAAATGGTTGGCTTTAAGTTGCAAAACTAATTCCAGGAAAAGATTTGGATGACATATTGATGTTCTTTTTTTTTTTTTTTTTTTTTCCCTGTAGACCTAGGAAAGTTGTTAATGTGTAGGTAAGGGCATAATTTAGCAAGGCACTTGGCACGTATGAACAAATACATTTGAAGGTACTTAGGTGGCAGCATCACTATTACCTTCTTCCAATTATTCCACAATGGAAAGACAATGTAATAGGTTGAACAGAACACAAGGCATTGTTCCCATGGATGAGAGTAAAAACCAATCCAGTAAGATCCTTTATGGAATGAGGTAACAGAAACCACTGCAGCAGCCACAAGCAAATGTGAGAGATGTAAGAAATTTTAAAGAGCAGAGATTTTTACTGGCTGTCTTGTGGCAGTTGCATGTCTGGAAAAAAATGTAGAGAGATTGAAGTCTGCAGCAAGGAAGCATCAATTTTGGTTAAAATGAAGAAAAAAAAAAAGAAAAAAAAAGAAAAAAAGACATGGCACAAAGAAAAATCAGAATTCCTGATGGAATGGCAACAAGGATACACAAGCCACCCAAACTATGTAATCTCATATAACATCCAGGATTGGATCAAAAACATTGAATGGGAACCTGCATATTTTAGGTAATTAATCATAAAACTCCCCAGCCTCTCATGCATCTGAAGAAAGTACAGTTACTACAGACCTGCAAATGTCTGTGCATCTTCTGATACACATTTCCAGTGAATGTTTCTGCTTTGCGCAGGGTGCCTGTGTGGAACTATAACTGTTAAAAAACAAGGATAATGTAAGTTAGCCCTGAAAAAAAACTTATTGAAAGTTATGGAAATAACCACGGTAGCACATTAGATTACACACTAACAATTACTTGTAAATCTCTTCATTTAATTTTGGAATCATGTGAAACCATTGATGCCATGGCATTGTGCAATTCCACTCTCATTCATGCAATAAAATCAAAGGAATTTGCCAGCTGGCAAAGCTCCTAATAACTGACACAGCCAAACACACAGCCCTGTTCTCAGACTGGAGAGGCCACACCTGTAGTCCTGTGTCCAGTTCTGGGCCCCTCAATTCAGGAGGGGCTGGAGCATGTCCAGAGAAGGACAACGGAGCTGGGGAAGGATCTGGACCACAAGTCTGATGAAGAACAGCAGAGGAATCCGGAGCTGTTTGGCTTGGAGAAAAGGAGACAGAAGTGACCTTACACTCTCTACAATTCCCTGAGACTGTAGACAGATGGGGCTTGGTGTCTCCTGCCAGGCAGGCTGTGACAGGATGAGAGGACACAGTCTTAAGCTGCAGCTGGGGAGATTTAGGTTGGACATTAGGAGGAATTTCTTCACAGAAAGGTTAATGGAATGGGCTGCACAGAAGGATGGCGGAGTTACCATCCCTGGAGGTGTTTAAGGAAAGACTGGACTTGGCACTCAGTGCCATGGTCTGGTTGACGCGGTGGTGGTCGGTCACGGCTTGGATTCCATGATCTTAGACGTCTTTACCAACCTAATTGATTCTGTGATATTGTGATTCTATGATCAGTCCTGTAGCTCACTACTTCTGGATACTATTCTTCTGGGCTTGTAATTGCATGTGATTCATGTAATTTGTGTATTCAGCACGCTGTTTTACAGTTATCCATTATGAATAAAAAGACTTTAAACAAGACTCCCTGGCGGTGGTCCCTTTGCAGGGAGGGACAGCGGGCCCCCTCCGTGCCCACGGCGGGCAGCAGGTGACACAGAGCGGCCTCAGCGCCGGGACACCATTACGGGATTTCAGGGGNCCGCCGCCGCTCCAGGCATGGCACAGGGCTCTACCTCACTATGGCAGCAGCAGCGCGGCACAGCACCTTGGACTTCCTGCTCAGCGCCACAGGTAATCGGGATAGAATGACAGCGGGGGGCACCCACCTTCCCCCCCGTGTCGGTGTCTGGCCGGGGCCGCCGAGGATGAGGCCCGCGCGGGCGCCGCCTCCGGCCCTTTCCACGCCGTTCCTGCCGGCCCGTGTTTGCCCCCGGTACCCGCCTCTGTCCCTGGGCAGGCGAGCGACTCGCTGCGGGCTCCCGCTCGGAGCCCGCCGCCCGGGGGGAGCCAGTGGGGCTGGGCCGGGCCGGAGGCGCGAGTTCCCCGCGGCGGCACCGGGCGGCCTCAGGGCGCGTTTTCCCCGCGGGGGCAGGGGGCGGGGGCGGGAGGTGCCGAACCGTGGGGCTGAGGGAAGGGAAGGCGAGCTTGGCTGTTGGCGAGCGGCCGGGCCCGGGCACCCCCGAGGCCGGCCCGGCGCTGCGGCTGCACCGCGCTTGAGGCGGGTGCGACGAACCGGGCTGGCCGAGCGAGGCGGGAGTGCGGTGTCACTGCGGTGCTACTCCAGCCGGGCGGAGGACGCGATTAGCGCTGCCCCGCCGGGCTGTGGCAGGCCGGACTCCGCGGGTATCTGCAGGGTACACGTTCGGGCCGGGAGCTGCGGCCCCAACCACGTTTCGAGCTGGGTGGAAAGGTTCGGTGGGGGAAGGGAGGGAGCGCCGTGGGCGCCAAAGCGCCTCGCTCAGTGCTGGGCCAGGCCGCGGGCTCGCTGTGGCCTTCCTGCTCTCGGCACCCCCCCTGGCCCCGGGGCTGGCCTGGCCTCCTGTGTCGAACCCTTTTCTCCTTCCCAATTTGATGTGAAGGCAGTTCCCTGCATCTGCAGACAAAATCTGCTAAAAGCTTGGTTTGAGAAAGAGGTTCCTGACCACAGGGGCTTTGCTGCGAGCTGTGCCCTTTGTGGCATTGCTGCATGTGCATTTCGGAGAGCTGGGAGCAGGGAGAGGAGGGTGTTACTGCAGTTGTTCCGAAAGAGTGCGCTTTACGATAATGTACTCGATTTCACGGTGAAAAGCTTTCAGTTTCCCTTTTACACTGAGTTTTTTCAGGGCAGGTTAGCTGCCCTAATGGTGACCTAATAGCAAATGAGATAGTACTGCTGTTTTCTTTGCACCTTGTGCTTGACTAGTATGAGCAAAATTGGTAAGCTTGACTAGTGTAAAAACTAGTTCCATAGAAACCAAGCAGCCCCCACAACGACCTCTTTACCTCTGTAGTTGCCTGAACTATCATGGGTTCAAGAGTTATGGCAATAGCTTTTTCAGAAGGGTCAGAATTGCCAGGGATAAAGTAGGTGTATTGAAAATAAGCCATAGGCATGTTAGCTCCTCTATGATATAGGAAGCAATGCTGTTAGAGAATGTGGCAAGGATCTTAACTGTTGCTTTGATTTTAGGTAGGCTTTTCCACTTACCTTTACTTTTGAGGACAATGTTTGCATCATTTTCTGACCAAGATGGATGTATCTAAACGGAGATGGGTTGATGAACCCACTGCAGAAGTGTTGCTGTGTAGATCAAAGGAAGGAAGAAGCATTTTTCCCTTCTTATGTTTGTCTCAGTAAAACAGACATCATCAGTGAGACATGAAGAACTTTTTCAGCTGTGTCAACTCAGTAGTTGGTTTGTACTTTTTTATGTGGAGGTTTTTCCTCTTGTCTAGTGTTTAAGCACAAAGAGCCATCTAAATAGAAAAATTGGTGAATGTGCATGTGTATTTTGTGTTACAGGAATTAAACCATATACCTTAATCATAGATTATCAACTAACTGAGTTTTTTCTTGAAATTAGGTAGACAGTTAGACTTCTGAATGGTCTAGAATGCCATGAAATGGCATTTAGTAAAATTTAATGTGTGGTTTTCAATCTTCAGATCTTGTGAGGATAACATGTTATTTCTAGGTCTCATATAAAGCTATTGCATCTTTCTTCATTCTGGAGAAGACAATCTGTAAACTTGGTAAATGCACATTCCTTGTTCCTCAAAACATTAACTGTGTCCTTGTTTTTGACAAATGTATATTTTTATATAGATATTAATATAACAAAAGTTGCTAGCTTATCATGGATGGGTTAAAAGGGACCTTAAGGGTTATCTACTTCCAGTCTCCCTGCCATGTGCAGCTACACCTTGGGCTAGGTCAAGTTGTGCTGAGCCCCATCCAACCTGGCTTTGAACACTTCCGGGGATATGGTATCCATAGCTTCTCTGGGCAGTCTATGCCAGTGCTTCACAACCCTCACATTAAAGAACATTTTCCTAACATCTAACCAAAACCTACTGTCTTTCAGTTTGAAGCTGTTACCCCTTGTCACTCCGGAATCTTTTGAAAAAGTCTCTTTCCAGCTCTCCAGCTTTCTTTTAAGTTCCCTTCAGCTACTGGAAGGCTGTGATTAGGTCACCTCAAACCTTTTCTTTTCCAGATGGAACAATCCCAATTCTCTCAGCCTTTCCTTATAGAAAAGATTCTCCATCTCTCTGATCATTTTGGTGGCCTCCTCTGGACTTGCTCCAGCAGGTCCATGTCCCACCTATGCTGAGACTCCAGAGCTGGAGGCAGCGCTGCAGGTGGAATCTCACCAAAGCAGAGGGCAGAATCCCCTTCCTCACCTTGCTGCCCTCAGTGCTTTGGATGCAGCCCAGGACACTGTTGGTTTTTTGGGCTGCACATGCCTGTTGCTGGGTGGTGTCCAGCCTCTCACCTACCAGCACCCCCAAGTCCTTCTAGGCTACTCTTGATCTTGATCTTCATCCCCAGCCTTTGTTGATACAAGGAGTTGCCCAGACCTAGGTGCTACCCCTTGTACTTGGTCTTGTTAAACCTCATGAGATTCCCACAAGCCACTTCAAGCTTGTCCAGATCCCCTTGGATGCCATCCCATCCTTCAGGTGTGGCAACCACACCACTCAGCTTGGTGCCATCTGCAATTGATCCCTTTGTCTGTGTCATTAATGAAGGTATTTAATAACTGGTCCCAGTATGGACCCCTGAGGGGCACCACTTGTCACTGATGCCCATTGGAACTCTGAGCCACTAACCATCACACCACTTTCTTATGGACCAAACAGTTCACCCACTGAGTCCAGCTCTCACCAATTTAGAGGGAAGAATGTTGTGGGAGACTGTCAAAGGCTTTACAGAAGTCCAGATAAATGACATCTGTACTTTGTAGGAAGGTTGTACAATAGCTTGTTTCATTGCAGTGCATCTTGCAATAACTGTATGTGGTAATGGTGGTGGTTTGTTTTTTTTTTTTTAAGAATCTGCTTGGTCTGAAGGTCAATGTACATCTTTGAAATAATCTGTATGCGTTTCTCCATGTTCACTTTTAACATAGCAGCTATCCAAAGGCATCATTGTAATTGTCTACCATCAAGACTGAAGATGATTATAAAGGTTGAGATATTAACAGTTCTCTGGAATCTGTTTAATACTCTGTTCTCTCGTATGTGTGACTTGTCTTTATCCTCAGTTTTCTGAGGTTCTCTGTGAGTAAAGGACGGAGGCTTTGTTGCTGGCAGGGAAAAGATCCACAGGACACAGCTCTGCATGAGGAAGATGGGATTTTGTCATGTGTTAATATTTGTGCTGCTATTAGCAACTACTTGTGCCGTGGAAAGTTGTGGATTCTGGTGGGTTGTTCTCACTGGCTTTGTATGTTACAATAACAGTCCTGGTTTCTTCAGGCAGTCCAGTTGTCTTGGAGCTTGTCATATACATTCTTCAGGACTCAAATGTAATCAGCAAGGATCTTGGGAATGGTAACTCTTATGTTGGCATTTCTTAGTGTTTGCAGTCATCACTTCTATAAGGTTGCTGGAAATGCCAGCAAAATTGATAAAAATGTGGGTCTGGGGAGTTAGAGAAAACAGATCCTCTTGTATTGGTTTGAGATGGGGGAACACAGCATTGCCTTGGGAATGGGGTGCATGAGATGATTAAAGCCAGGTACTTCTGCTAAAAGCTGCCAGGTTTTCTTCAAACTTTTCAATATTTTTTTCATTTACTACAAAAATCTATATACTAGTGGAAAAATAAGTCCTTTTGCCTGTCCTTATAACAATTTCCTCTAATTAGGCATCTCATTAGTTTAAGAATAGTAATAGTTAAAAACCTAAGCAGGCGTGAATCTTTGATAGCTGGATAGCATAGCCTGAGTTTCAGTGATGGTCTTCTCAAGAGCTTATTAAATTAGCAACTCTAGGGCTCAGCCCTTTGAACAGAAGTGTTTTGCTTATCTGTGACCCTGGAGTTAAACAGACAACTTTAGCAGGCAAACAGCATAGTGTTCCCTATCCTAAAATACAATAAGACTAACATTTATAAAAATGGACACAGCTCTCTGGCCTCCTTTAATTGGGGCATAGAAGACTTTAGTTGTGTCTCTTTGTTAGTCAGAATAGATAAATTTGAGACTCCTCAAGTTACTTAGTTTGAGGATTTTATTATGAAAGTTTATAGATATGTGATGCCTTATACCTGTACAGAGTTGATTTTACATTTACTGTATGTTGTAAATGTGCTTGCACATGCGAGTCTTTCCATCCATGTGTGAATATGTCAACGAAGCTTAGTTTTCTTGGCTGTTGAGTATTGAACTGATTATTGTTCAAGTTTTTCTTAGGATGGGAGGAGAGACAATATGGAGACTCTTGTGAGATTTGGGTTTTTTGGTTCAGAAAGTTGCTTTGAAAGGCAAATTAGTTAGAAATCAATTTGAATTGTCTCCATGTTTGCTGTTTGGGGTTATTGCTGGGGGGATTATATATGTAGCTCGTGGTACAGTGGCACAAATAGTTGTGCCTATAATATCTCAGGGCCAGGACACAGATGAGTGAGCTGCTGGAGGAGAACAGTGATTATCTGAGCTGGTACAGTTACTAAAACATGCTTAGGAAGCTCTTGGATGAGTTACACACTGGAAATGCTGGGGTTGGAGTGAGTGCAGATAGGCAATGCCTAAATTTTTAAGAAAAATGTTAAGTGAATGTGTGTGCACATAATCTGGTCTTCAAATTAATATTTTCAAGGAGCTAGAAAGAAGGGAATGATCTTTTATGGGCTGAGCATCCTCTGTCAGTAGCTTTCTTCCTGTCTGCAGGGTTGGGTCCACTGCTCACTTCTGACACTGCAAGGAGAAAAATCTTAACTATCAGGTGTTCTGAGTTACTCTCCTAAATATTCTTTCAGTATTGAAGTTTTTACTTAGGCTATCAAATTGTTAAATACTTGAACAGAATGCAGTAAAGATAATATTTTCATTCCTGTCTTTGTTTGGATTGGAGGTTTTAATGTTATTCATGGAGCAGTACTGAAGTTTTATGTGCTTATTTTTGGCTGCGTTGATCTAAACTTTTGAAGGGGAGAAGGCTTGGCAACGTTTTGAGTTTCACAGCTTTTTAAAGCTTTTTTCTTAAGTTTCCTTACTTTAAGAACTAATTAAGAAAATCGTTTTCTGATAGGGTAATCCAGAAAGAGTAGTGTTTAAGAGAACTAAATGCTGGGGTGGGGGTGTTGTGTTGACTCTTTCTTGCTACCATCTCTGAAGTCTCTACCCTAATTTCTACCTGGGAAAACGCTGCATGAGTTCAGTTGCATGTGTGTTTTGATCTGTCTTGCCATAGTAAAGACAATTTGGAAGTGGTGCTGGTTTGGTTTATTTTTCAGATAATCAGCAGTTCTAGATGTTGAATCCTTGTTCATCCCATATTAAGTGTAGAAATGGAGGATGCAGGAAGAAATGACTGGCACTGAAAACTTGATATTTTTCTTGAAAACTTGAGGTTTCTTTCTCAATTGTGGGAAAAAAAAGAGTAGTTTCTTCTAAGTGTATCTTGTGTACAAAGAAGCAAGAAGATGTCGAGTTCAGTAAGCCTAAGATTTTAGGTGAAACTCATCAATAAAAGATTTGAGCACTTACCTATGTGGAGAGTTACTTTTAATTTTATGTTCTCTGGTGGGTGCTTTTGTTGCTTGATGTACTAGAAATGCTAGGGCTTTGTTTTTTTTCCTGTGAGACAGATTTTGCTTTTGTGGCCGAAGCTGGCTGCAGTTAGCTGTAAAAACACATTAAGTATATTTGAACTTCTTGTGAGGGAATGGTATCTCTGATCCTTGTAGCTAAATTTGACTGGTTCTGTCAAGCACTGGATTGTCTGAAGTGCTGAAACATCTGATTGCAGTGATAACATGCAGATGATAGGCTTATCTCCTTACCTTATTGATTTATGGTATGTGAGCAAAATTTGCTGACTCCTAAACTATGATCTCTATGTGAAGACCATGTAAATAAGGATTAAACAAGACTCAGATGTCTCTGGAGCTTGCAACTCTGTTATAAACCTTGGCTAAAGGCGTGTTTGCAGCTGCAGTTCAGGAATGGGTCTGTTTTGATTGTTTCCCTAGCAGCCTCGATGAGTGGTATGGGCTCAGCCTGTGCCTTTGTCTGGGCTGTTGTGAGCTGAGCCCTACAGGTCTCCGTGGTCTAGTTGTGGCAGGCCTGGACTGAGAACTGGCCTGCTGAGTGTCAGAGCACAAATGGGGCTTGTCAGGAGGTGTTAATACAGGTATTAATAGCTTTCCATTTTTAGCAGTAAGGGCTGCTATGAACTCATTCCCTGCTTTTGTTGGTTTCTAGTTTTGAAGATTAAAATGCTTTATGACTGGAACTCTGAAAATATAATTATCTGATTCTCCAACATGATGTCAAGTTTTCAGTGGCTGCTTGTTCAGACGTGAAGGAACTGTCACCTGCAAAGGTGAAGGCTAACTGTGGGAGATTTTTTTTTTGTTTGGTTTTTTTTTCTTTTTTATGAGCCTGTGGTTTGAGGCTGTAGACCAAATTCTTGTTGGAAATGAAGACTGCTTTTGACACATCAGTATTTCCCATTTCAGATACATTTCTCTGACCATGCCTCTTAAAAATCAAAATCCTTGAGAGGAAAGTATATAGGACAAGTACTATGCTTAATATTTTTCTAGAAGATGGTCAGGTTGTAGGTGATTACAGTGCCTTGAAAGATGTAAGGACCAGAAAAGCTGGTATTATTTGGACATGCTGAAGTTCTGTTACCAAGTATGCTTTCTTCTCCACAGCTTTTTTTTGTGTGGAAGGGCAAAGGTATTTCAACAGATACTAAAGCTTAAAATGTGAACAGTCTTTGTATGCCAGGTGGTGGACTTCAGTTGTGTTGCTGGGAGACAAATGGAGGTTGTTAAGGCATTGAAACTACATTTGTTGATATTAAGGCTCAAGTGGAGGCTTTTGTTGTTTTGAGGGTTTTTGGAGTTACCAGAGAATTGCTTTGTGATCTGTTATGCACATTTCCAGAAGATGGGCATTTAAAAAGTTAATGGTAGTAGGATGCCATATCATTACTAACTGCAATTAGGTACCAGATAGAGGAAGATACTTTTAAAGCATATATTTAATTAAAAATGCAGAGAAATAATTTGTAAATGTCAGAGTGAATGGGGGAGACTCTAATAGTGATTGAAAATATGGTCCCTAATGTGCTTCTAGCATGGTCTTCTAAAATTTTGCCAAAAGCTAACACAGGAAAACCCCTCTCACAGGTCTCTGTGGTAGACTCTCTTTTTAATTTTCTGTATTACACAGTGCTGCAGGAATCATCATGAGTGAGCCTTCAGCTATTGGTGAATCCACAAGCAGAGACACCCTGTATTTATGCAGTAAATTAGTTTTTTGATAGCCCAAATACAGCAAATCAAGTAGAGGGAGGGTGAAGGAATAACTTACATTTAGTGTATTTATTCCATTATGGAATAGACCTATATTTGCTGAAAACTTGAGTTCTTCTGTGGAATTCTCCCTTGAGAGTGATTAGGGAACTAATACAAAGGTGGTGGTAGTGCAGAGAAGAAGAGAGTGTTGAATTCTTTTTTTTTTTTTTTTGTAGCTGGATATTGTTAATACTTTGAGAGCTTGTTCTGATCATGGTTGTTCTATCCACAATTTCCTGAAGGAATGCTTAGATGCACAGAGTGACTCCTCTTGGCTGTGGTGGTCACATGAAAATGCCTATAAGTTCACGCACTTGCTGGTGTGATACAGTGTGTCTGGATTTGCCTGTACTCACTGTGTGGCTGGAAATCCTTAAAAGTAGGAGTGGGGGAGGTAGAAACCTTTGGAAAAAGCAGCCTTCTACTCTTAACCTTGTGTAATACATAATGCAATAGTGAGTGCACTAGGAAGCTTGATTATCTGTTTTCTCATGGATGAATGAGTAGTAGACGACTATTCCTACCTGCTGCCCCTTAAGCCTCATACCATACAGGATTTGTTGACTTCTGTGTCTAAGTCAACATAATGAGGATGGTCCTCATGGGTGCAAATTGATTGAAAGGAGTAATTTTAGTGTGTTTTTCTGCTTCCTGCTGTCTTCTTTTGCAGAGCTGGCAGGGACAAAACAAAGGATTTTTCATGTGTGTATGTTCTGATGGAAGACTTTGAAACTTAATACCCTGAAGATGTGTGTTGCTAAGGCCAGCTGTTATTAATTTGCATCTGTTAACACGTCAGGAAAAAGCTACCTGTTTTGTTCTGGGCAGTTATGCAAGTAGGGGTCTTGGAGAGGGTACTTTCATTCTTGTGAGATGTGGGCTTATTTTGTTGCAGGAGGACAGGGTTCAGTTTAGGCAACTGTTGGCATTCTGACTGTAGTTGAGCCTGCAATATTGCTGTGAAAACTTCTTTAGATAGCCTGTTTCAAACACCAGTGTGCTCTTCTCACTCATTTTCCATGCAGGCAGATCCTTTTAACTAGGACAAAAGAAGTACAAATCTCAAGTTTTCTAGTTCTAAGAAAAAGATTGCTATGCAGGAGTTGATGACCAAGTGATAACAAGTTATCTGCACATTATTAGATACTGCTCTATCCTCTGATGTACAATGGAGAGGGGGACCTAGGAGGAGGAGGCAGCTGTTGACTTTCCATAAACTGTTTTGACTTTTAGCATTTTTTGTTTTTTATTTCTGTTTTCTCAAGTGCTAAAGGAAATCTAGGACATGGAAAATACATGAGAGCTTGAAGCTTCTCCTTGGCTCTGGATTTTTAAAGTTTATGAACAGTTTGCTCACTAAACATTTCTGCTGCGCACCTCTAAATTCTGCAGTACTTTCATGGTAAAGATTGAGATATAATATGGTTTGGAAAAATGCCTTGAATTAGTCTGTGAATAAGAGATTCCCTGTACACCTGTGAGCCTGAGGACACTATTTCCACTAAGGTGGTGGTGGAGGGGGCCAGCAGTTTGACTGCGGTGGGCTCAGTGCCAGAGCAGTCAGGTGTGCAGCAGGTTGCAGGCACCCCCTCCTGCTGCTCTTCTTGAACTGCCCCTGGACCTCAGGTGCCTAGAAATTAATCTCTCCTGTCAGCTTCTTCTGAAGTGTTCCCTTCATCACTTGTATGTGGTGCCCTCCCGTCCTGTCTCTGTATTTCCTTTTCCTGTGAGATTTTTGAAGAATTGGAGTTGATAGGAAGAGTGCCTGTGTGCAAGGATATCAGACTTGCAGAACACAAGGATTTATTACGCTGAAACAACCTAAACAGCTCTGAACTGAAACAATATTCTAGCAGTTCAGGTTGCTATTTACTATTAGCATATTCTGCATCTTGATTCCTAATGCATGCTAACTCTTTAATGTATTCTTAATGAAGCACTTAGTTTGATTTGTTTTCTTCACCTTTCTCTATTGAATATTTAGCTACCAAGGGAAAATTCATCAGATGCAGAATCATGTATAAGTGCTTTGATGTGTTCTATTGTTTTGGTTATGCTATATTCTCACTTCTTAGAAGAAACAATTGAAAATCAGGGTAAGAAAAGTTTGAAGTTAGAAATGGGGTGAATATTTTGAAGTGAGAATTAGTCTGTTCCCATGATTTATGGAAACTTTGTTAATCATAGGGCACGAAGAAGTCATAAGCCAGGATATTTTTAGAGATGCTCTGTCTTAATAGCAGATGACTCCAACACTGAGCTCGAGTATCAGGGTGGAACTAGCCAGTGTTGTGTATGAGGCCAGACTTGATGCTTATGGTGACTCTGGACTTTGCTCTCTTGTTTACGGATTACTGTCAAGTACTGACTGCTTTGCTGCTCAAATTCAGAGGTACATCTGCAGCTGCTACAAGTTGTGTTTTCAGATGTGCTGGGGTTCAAAAACGTTCTGGCTAAACTGGGCATTAACTCTCCTTAAAAATACATATATTTCAAATCCTGTACATAGTGGATTTTGTTCCTGTTCTGTAAAGTTGAAACTCCAGGCATTTTTTATTCTTTCTGGCAAATTACTATCAAATGCCTAAACCAGTATTTTTCACTTGCTGTCTAGAGTTTGTTTCTTTTGTCCCTGAATAACCAAAAAAAGTAATGACTACTTGAATAAACATTTAGATGTAGATTCAAAGGTGTTCCTATCGTTTTAATCACCATTGTCCTATTTGCTTATCAGTGCTTGATAAGAGCATATCTGAGCTTGGAGTGAGGTGGTGACAAGTGGATTTGAGTGAGACATCTTGAGATTGCGGAACTTCCTGATGCCTTCAAGCAACCACTCATGCCTCAAACATTTTGTGAGGGAATCTCCAACTTGGGAGAACTAATTAGTCCCCCAAGGCAAATCTTGTGTGGTATAACTAAAAGGATACCCGGTGAAAGAGCATGTTGTTATTTTAATTTCCTAAAGTTAATATCATAATAGGGAGAGCTTAATCAAGCTTGTGCCTGGGTTCTTAGCAAAGAGCTCTGCAGCTGTGTGTTGAGCTGTATGCAAGGGGTTGGTATGTTCATGGAGCAGAAAAATATCAGTGATGATTTGCCCTGCAGTGTTTGCCAAGATGCACCTAGCAGGATTCCTTAAAGCTGTTGAAAACAGACTAAATGTGGTGTGAGTACTTCAGTTCTTTCAGGCTGTTCAGCATCTTGCTGCTATCTGCAGGAGCTGCAGAAGTGAAGTGCTCTGGGAGTTGGTTGGACACTAGTTCAACTTGGATTTCATGTCGTTTTACTCTTGGCCCTGGGAGGGTGTGGCATGCATTAATAAACAGACTTCTTTATGTGTTTGTGGTGATGACTTAAGAAGTAAGGGATGGAAATGGGCATTTCTTTTGAAGAAGATAAAGGAGTTAGGCAAGGAAGCAAATGCTACTGAAGAAGTGGCGACTACATGTCTGAAGTGACAAAAATTTTGTGGATGTACTGACATTGGAGCAGCTGCTTTTACCTTCTCCAAAAAGGGCTGATGCCTGCCAGGAGCTGCAAATTGAAAGTGAGTTTTGCAAAGTTTGCTTCCCAGTGCAGGGCTGCGGAGGTTAGAACTAGTTTAGGAACTGTGACTCATAGTTATAGCCCCATTTATCTATTCTTTTGATGTCTGAAAAAATGTTGGTTTGATTGCTTGACCACTTATTACTACTGTAACCATGGTTACTGGGCAGACAAGCTGTGTACTCTGAGCCTTAATTATTGCCTGTGCCAGGGCAGAACCTGGATAGGAAGTCTAAAATCTTACTGGTACAGATGATGCAGATTATTACAGGAAGATAGGGGAAGGAAGAAGCTTCATGGTGGTAGGGGACTGCAGTGTTTCATCAGTGATGCTCCTGACTAAGAACGAGCCAGCAGTTAAATAATTCACTCTGGTCTAACAGAATTTGGTTTTGTTGATTCTATTTTCCTTTAGTTTGCAACATGGAGTTAATGAGTGAGATGTAGAAGGTGAAAAATAAATCTATCTCAGAACATGCATTGAGATCAGATAGTATGAGCAGTAAGCAAAGCCTTCCAACTTTAATTAAATATCCTTGACTACTGGGAAATTGGCTTGCTCTTGACTTTGTGTTTGAAGAAAAGTAAATACTCTGTCAGTTACTTCAGTCTGTCTGATTGAAACATTCAGGGCTAATTCAAGTCTGAGGTTTATAGATAGGCAGACATAAATTTCAAGCAATCAGATTTTTAGTTTAGCCTACTGTGGAGTTGGATAGAGATGATTGATTGATGAACTTTGATTTATTTGGTATGGACATCTTTTTCAGTTCTTTGGAGCTTCTACAACTCTTTAATCCTGGAAACTATTGCTTGTTATGTCTGCAGGCTGCCTTTACTGGTTTCCAATGTATATGCATTTTGGGAGCAGGGTAAAACAAAGTACCTCGGGAGTAACTCTTTAAGAGAGTCACAATGGTGAAGATTGTGTCTGTGCTGAAGCATTTGTTGAGAACCGTGCCTCCATACTATGTCTGTGTCAGGTGATTTCTATGGTAGAAATATTAAATCCTGGTTACATTGTTGCCATATTGAGTGACCATGGTGGCTTAGTTCTGTTTTGTGAAGTAGCAATGATGCTACTTGCCTTACAGGGATAGCCTGTAGATTAATGTTTTTTTAGGTCTCCTCACTGACACTGGTGTGATAGTCTTTCTAGTTTTGTTCTTGTTCTGCTAAGTGCAGTTTTAGTAGCGTTCTCCAGCTATTCACCTTGTCTACTCCAAAATAAATGGGCAAAACTTGCAATTTGTTTTTGAGACACCTATTTGAAGAAACTAAAATTGTTCATTAAAACCATGTTGTGGGTAACAAAACCCCACAAAACTGTACAGTGAACTTGAGACTTCTCAACTTAGCATATTCTGACTGAAGAAATACCTTTATGGACAACTTACCAGCTTGCTTTTGAAGGTAGTTGTACCAAAGTAATGTCAGTTGTTTCCAAGTGAGTTTTTGTGTACTTTCTGAGAGATGTTTTTTATAATATCATGAAGATTTCAACTTGAGAATTGCTCTGGCCTGAATGTTAGAAAAAAGGATGTTTGTGTAGGGGTAGAGTGGATAGGTTAGTCTTCAAGGCCTTTGTAGTTATCCAGTATTAAGCTTAACATTTTTTTGAGATTTCTTGTAAGTGCTGTGGCCTTTTTGGGATTGCTGTTTGTGTGTTAAGTGATTTTAAAAGTAATTGTGAGTAAAGACTTGTGTGGATTGTGATGCAGTATATGGTCAATAGTAGCTGTAATAAGAATTCTCTCATTACATCTATACTAGCTAACCATTTTTGCTCAGGTGTGAGCAAATACCATGCACTGAGAAATATCTTTGGGGAGATGAGGATGGGATGAAGAGAAGATACATGAAGGAGTGTTCAAATGGTACTTAAAGAAAAATTAATCCAGGCTACCAGGAAAAATATTCCAGCCTCTCAAAAATGGCAGCAGTAACTTGTGTGGAAAATCCTCACTGATTATTTTTTCTCTCTTAATCTTGCAGCTGATTGTAATGCCGTTCTTAAAGCTCTACAGCCCATTTTTCAGGAGCAGGGAATGACAGAAACAGTTCATAACTGGGAAGATCATGGTTATTTAGTAACCTACATTAAAAAAAATGGCAGGTAAGTGGATTTTTCTTTTGATTATGTCTCCACTGTCCTTCTTTATAAAATATTTCTTTCTCCTTCTATCAGACCTCCTGTAGTGTTGACAGGGCAAGCTATCCTTTTATGAGCCTTGTGTATGAAGTAGCTGTGATAAAGCAGAATATTATTTCTAATCTGGACTACGTCATCTTGCAGTTTGTATATCGGAAGGTTGAACTGGTCAGTCTGGTCTGTACCATAGAATGGTGCCTTGGTCTCAGCACTAGTCCTTCCAGATGCAGGACAGCTCAAGTCAGTTCAATATATTTGTAATTTTACTGACCATTAAATATGTCTTAACATGTTGGAGCCTAACCTTAGCACGTGAACAATGACAGCTTTGTGTGTGTCTGTATTTACATGCTGTCATATGCTTCAAATTCTCAAGCATCTTCTGAAGTAATTACCAGCATAAGGGTGATTGGTGTCATTAATGACACAAAAGCTGAGTCGTCTGGAGAAACTGATAAACAAAACTACATTCACTTTATTTCCTGATGCTGCTTCATAGTGTGATGGTTAGTTGATTATCGTATACGTTAATCTGGTCTATTTATAAGTAACTACCATGATTTTATTGCACTTCATTTCTTTATAGTTATTCAGTTACCCGTTCTTGACATAATTGTGGCAGTTGCTGCTTTGGGGTTGCTTGTTTTATGCTGGATGGATTTGTTGTTCCTTGGTTTGTTTCTGTTTGCTTGTTTGATCAGATTTTCTTGTTGGGGAGTTTTTGGGACCCAAACTAAGGTAGCAAGTAAGTTGATATGAGTAGTTCTATGTTTATCGTTCTCAGTTTTACTCTAGGAAGTTTTTAGTATATTTCAGTCAGCTTTTCAAATGTTGCACTGGCTTTTTCTGCTCAATTGTTTTTTATACTTGATGTGCCTAGGAAAATCTGTTAGTTTTATCTTGCCTTTGTACAGCCTTGTTTATTCTGTCTTTAGTTATATGTGCTTTTATATTCTTCCTGAATAATTTGATCAACATTGCAGTTCTGGTAACCTTTTTTCTCTGAGTTTGGTGAAAAGTTAGCAAAGTTGGTAATTTTCTACTCTGGTTCTATCCTTCCTCCGTATGGAGTTAAGCTTCCATGTAATTCTTATAGAAAGATAATATCAAGGTTCTGCAAACTCTGAAGAATTAAAAGATAATATACCTAAATGTAAAAAGAAGCTAGAAGATTAAAAGATTGGGTATATTTGATTACATGGCCTCATGTTGCTTTGCTCCACTACTTTGAGTGTTACAGGAACATGAGTTGTGAATTCTCAAGTTGTGTTTTCTCTTGGTGAATTCATCTGATCATTCCTCTTAATGTGACAGCTTCTTTTAAAGGAACAGTTTCAGAGTTAAATTGCCTGTCTTTTAATATGTTACCGGAACTTACTATAAAAGCAGTCTTTGTTGCATAGCTCTTCCAGGAGATAAGTGAACTGGCACCTGGAGGCATTTCTGAGAAAGGTTTTTATAAGAACCAAAGTTATAAAATCTCTGACTTGATTGCTCTTGTTACACTGTCTACTGAACACTTGCGCAGGAGAACTTTCTGTGAGTTCTGGGACCTCAGCAGTTTTGTTTCCCTTGGTTTTAGAAAATGCCTGAATACTTTTTTTTAAGGTAGCCCTAAACAGTATATTTCTGCTAGTGTAGTTTGTATTTCTGTTTGATGTAGTTTCAGTTAACTTAAACAAATGAGGTTGTAAACCAATAAAACCCAACAGACTGGACAGTTAAAAAACCTTGCAAAACAAATATTTCACAAGTTGTAAGAATGAACTGAGGATTTCAACTGACAATAGACTTGATTTTAATATCAGCAAGTTTGTCTGCACTTTATCTTAGTGCCCTAAAATATCATATATTTTTAGTTAGCATAAAAATATTACCTGACACAACTAGGAAGAAAGTAGCCAGGGCATGCAGATTTTTTCCTCCTCTTTTCCTCAAAACAGTGAGTGTACTGCATTTCCAGTGGCAGCTTGTAGTAAAACTTGGAGAAAAAGAATTGTGATGGAGGGGTAGGTATGTCATGAGCAGCTCTTTTAAGGATAGCTGGCTTCAACTTGCCCTAGAAGAGATGGAGTGGATGCTGTGAGTAAGGGCTTTGTGAGCATGTGCACACAAACATGTTTTTAGGCAGCCAAAGGTGACTGAGCTATTGCAAGACAGATGTGCAGTTGATGTAACAAGCTGGGTAGTAATCCCTGGGAAAAACATTTGGAACGAGATAGTAATATGTTGCTAAACAGTGTCTGTAACCGAAGTTTACTGAGATAACCCCATAGCCTGCAGGGTGCCCCATGCTGCAGTCTGTGGAATTGTGGGCCCTGCTATTGACAAAGCTACCATGTGAACAGTCCCATGGAGGGCTGCACTGGTTGAACGAATTGGAGCTGATTTGGGGATTAAGACATACTTTCCTGTTGTCATAACCAAAGCAACAGATTTCTGTTCTCTTTTGTCCAAAGCTAAGCAAGCAGAAGTCATATGTGGCAACTCTACCTGGTCCGTTTACTTTGTGATTTGTTCTGACAAAGAACCTAATTGAGGGAGGTTCAGCTGAAGATTTACTAAGGGGCTGTCAACACAAGGCTCTGGAGTGGGGCAGGGAATGGCTCACTTGAGCCACTCAAGTTTTCTGAAGTGGTGGGGATGGATGCATTCCTCTCTGCTTTGCCAGCACCCTTGCCCAAACACTGCTAGGAGAACAGTAGCATGTGCCAGAGAGGAGCTCTGTCTCTTGTTTTGAGACCTCGGAAGTCTTGTTTTTCTGATCTGTGTGTTTTTAGATTTCTTCTAGAATGGTTTGTAGGGTCACATTAAGGAGCAGGCTTAGTGTGAAAAGTTACTATTTTGGACTAAATAGTTAAAAGTTAGTTTTAAAACATGTGAAGCTTTTATCTTATTTAATGTATATGTGACTTTGTATGGAGTCATAGTGCCCAGTATATTTCAACAGATTGAGAAGTGTTATTACATCTAAGGAGGAAAATCAATGAAGCTAATCTTTGGAAATTGGTATCTTCTGTTTTAGTCTCATTACTGCTGGTGAGCAAGTAGCCTTTTATTATACTGCATAGAGCTGTGAAAGTTTTTTTCCTTGTGCGTCTGTGCTCCTTCTTTTGTCATGTTCCACCTTGAAATTCTTCGAAAACCCCCAAAACCTGAAATTTGAGTCATTGTTTCTACAATAGAAGAGTGTCTTTTAGGAAAGCTTTGACTTCCCCTATACACATATCCATTTTTAACTTCACTGTGTGAATTCTTGTTTAGAGAAGTATAAACTTACTGGCATTTGACTTCACTGTTAACAGCAGTGCAGGCTTTACCCTGTTGAATTTGGTTTGTATGTCACAGAGATGCTGATGAATATGTTAACACTGAAGAGAGAGGGGAGTGTGTTTACTTTTTTCTTTTCTTTGTTAGTCTTCTGCTAACCACTCTGTATGCTAGACAGCATATTTTAAAGAAGCAGGGTGAACATTCCTCAGCTCTTTGTTTCAGGCTAAAATGTTGTAATTGCCTCTGGGGTGACTCAGAGTGTAAAAATGGACTGAAGAATAGGAAGCAGTTGGTAGGAATCAACAACAGCTACCATAGTAATTTTCATTGGTTTTGATTTTCTTATTCTGTAAAAACAGATCTGGACTAATGGTATAATGAAGAAATGTGATTGCCTAGCACCTTAGTCCCTCAAGTACTTTGTAATTAGGTTGAAGAAGACTTCTAAAAAGAGTATGTTTTAGTGAAACAATGTTTTGCCATTTTTTAAAATTTTACGTTTTTCTAGTTTAAGCAAATGTTTATTTCCTCCCTCATTGAGTAGGTTGACAGGTGATGCTTTTAGAGGCAAGCTGTTTTTGAAATAAACTATTCTGTTTTATAGTGATTCAAAGTTAGTCAGCAGGATAAAAGCTTTGCTGGGTAAAGAGGAGTTTATAGGTACCTGTCTGTCTATCCTGCTTTATTCTCTGGGTGTGGTGGTTTGGGAAATCCTTTCTTGGATACATGGGGATGGCAGTGTTTCATACTCTGCACTACAAGTAACTAAGGTAGGATAGTACATTTTGGGTTAGAACATTTTGGTCTCTGCTTCCTAGTTCTCTTTCCAGCAGTTACTTTTTGATTGGTGCAGTTTGGAATTATTTGTTGATGTCTGATGTTTTCTGATGTTCAGGTGCTAAGATTCAGCACTCAGTAGAATTGTGTCTGTAGCTGACACCTGTTTGCATACAAGCACAAAAAGTGTGAGTACTGCCTTGGAGGATGTGACAGATATGCAGGTGCAGCAAGTGGAGCATTCTTACAGTGGCTGCTGCTTTTCAGATGCAGATTTCCTTGCCAGATGGACAGGAAGAGGATACCTCTTCACTGAGCTGCCTTTTTGTTTTTTTTCCTGTCTACTTTTATGCAATTACATGCAAGCACATACCTAAAGTGTGGCAGGTGGCTTGTTTTCTTAAACAGGTATTATATTTTTCAGAGAGATGAAACAGGAGGGGCTTATTTTGAAGCAGACTTTATTTTTCCTCTCATTTGGATTCTAAAGTGATCTTTCCTGTATTTTCATAGGTAGAAAATGGAAACTATTCTCATTGTTTTAAAGAACACTCTTCTACGTATGAAAAGAGCTGCTACTGATAAAAACCTGTGTTCATGTATATTCTGCCAAGTAGACAAATGTAAAGTGACAATAGCCAGCATAGCCTTTGCTGTCTGCTGGCTGAAGCTAGTATCTCTTTTGTGAGTTCAGCTTTGACCTACCACTACTGCCTTAATACTACTTAATACTAGACTGTTCACTTTGAGTACACTTACACTGTTGGCTGTGTGCTTAAACCTTTACAGGCATTTTAGTTTATTTTAGGTGTCTGTTTTCATCCAGATAACTTATAGTCAAAGTATAACCAACCTGGACTAGTTTTATTGTTGAGAATTTTGAATTTCATTCAAGTTGGTTTTCTTTTTTCTTTAAACTAGCTGAGAATGTCAGCCAGAAACTTGGAACTTGAATTTTTGTCCTCTTACAGAGCCTGCTGTCTGCCTTTCATCTCTTCCCCCTTGCCCCAGGTGTCAGGACCCTGCTATTCTGCTGGAGGTGACAATTGAATGAAATGGATAGTTCTGCAATGCTGTTGTCTCTGTTCTAATGCTGTCATAGCACTTATAAATCTAAAGCTGTGTGGCTGTACTTTCAGAGCAACTCTCCTCTCTGCCTCTCTTGCCTCCCACCTAAAAGCAGGGGCAGGAACATCCCCTAATGAGGCTCTCATAGAGTCACAGGGGAAGTGAAGATGTCAGCTGTCAAATCTTATGACAGCTACGTGATTCTTGTAGGAAATTAATTTAAAAGAGAACTCAAGTCATGGGGCAGTCAATCTGTTGCTTATTTGTGCCAACAACTCCCAGAATATAGAAATAAACAGATAAAAAGTTTTTTTAATAGTGAAAATATTTCTGACACTATGCCGGTTTTCAGGGAATCAAATTCCAGAGCTGTCTTATGAACTGCATATACATATTTCTGTCAGTATTGCCACAGCTCTGAGAGCCTATGGACTTCACTCTTTTCACTGTGAACAATTGTTTCCAAAACCTGCTGGAGTGACCAGTACTTCCATCTTCTATGTTCTGCTCTTTTGTCTTTCTCTCCTTTAAAAAACACCCCAAACTCTCATGTAAACAGAATTCTGGTAGGCTTTTGTATTCCCTAACTAAAAATCTGAGTCGGAGGACACCTGGTGGGGAAGCTCTGGGATGGAGGGAGGGTTGCTCCAAAGTGGGGACAATCTGTGGGCTCTGGGTGTGTGGGTGTGTAGTAAATAAAAATGTCTTTTCTTCTTGGGGGCAAGACCTGAGGAAAGACTCAGACTGCCCAAACCCATCCTCTGAAGAGGACTGGGTTACAATAGTAACACATGAGAGCTGCGGAGATCACTGCTGTTCCAAAACCAGCAAGGTGTTTTTATTCTTGAATTGTTTCAGTCAGTTTCATAATTTGACTGTTAGACAGTTACCAGAAGTTATCTTCAGATAACACAGAATATTCAGGGTTTTATCTCTGACTGCAGCTGAGGGCTGAAGGTTCCAGCACCAAGGGGGTGGGTGGTGTTCCTATTGAGGCTGAAAGATTGCAATAGGAGCTCTGGAAGAGACAAAAACGGTGGGAGTGATGGGGAGATGGAAGGTCATGTAAACTTTGTCACAGCAAGAATTGGTTTGTGTTTTCCTTTGGGGCTGAGTGGGGTGATAAGAGCAGACAGGCAAAGAATGGAGCATTCAGAGAATGATGCAACTTTATCTGAGGTTTCTGTGTTGTACTAGTGCATTTCTATCCCTGAATACCCTTCTTTCTTTGTTCAGCCATTCCTGTTCTTATCCCCTCTTCTGCTCTTCTTTCCCTGTATATATTTTTCTCCTCTATTACCTTTATGTATTCCCTTTGTAGCCTTTCTGTTTCTTTTTGTCTTCTCTCCTCCCTAAAATGGGAAAGGATGTTGCCTCTGCTACACTGTTTTGTGTCCTTCCCCACTGCCCTTAGCTCGTTTTCTTCTTTGCAGGTGTTTGTTCACCTAATACACTTAGCATGGTGAAGCTTTGCTCTTACTCCTATAGTAAATATACAGTAGGAGTTTTGTTGACTTTGCATCTGTATTCTTTGGTGAGAGTTTGCTGCTGCAATTTCTTTGCCAGTCAAAGCTGTGGTTTGCTCCAGGATGCTTGTTGTTTCTCACTTACAGATTTTTATTCAGCTTTGAATGTAATCAGTGTCTCTGAATAGTTACTATACAAATTTTTTTTTAAAAAACAAAAAATCAAATAACCAACCCCAACCACCTTGCCTGCAAAACAAAACAGAGACACACCCCTAGAAGTGGAAAGGAAAATATAGGGGAAGCAAAGTGTCTGTCTGTTTTCTTAAGGCTTGTTTTCTATTAAAAAGCCCAAACCAAAGCACCATACCTGTTCCAGCAGGCCTTATAGACTAAGCCACAATAACTATGGTAAAATGAGAATATGCCGCTTGCTAAACACCCTGTTTCACTGCCTTGCTTCCTACTGATTTTATTAGTTGTGTAGTGATAGGCAAGTTCTTGCAACTTTGTTTGCTCTTCATGACTTGCAGAGGAAGACTTGAGCTGTCACTTCCAACAGTTGCAGATGCTGGGGAAAAATATATTAATTCTGAATTTTAATATAACTTTTTAGATTTCCTTGCTCTTATTTTTGATAATAAATTTGTCTTCTCTGTCTGTGTTGTAGTTTTGCCAATCTGAGAATTCACCCTCATGGGCTGGTGTTGGTGGATCTGCAGAGCTACAATGATGACATGAAAGGAAGAGAAGAAGTTGATCAGGTATGAGTGTTGCTTATCTTACTAGGATTACTTAACTGTATGGGGAGATCGTGTTTTTTCAGGTCTATCAAGTCTTTTGTGGTAAAAGATTAAAAATACTAAAGTCAATTTAAACCTGGATGCTCACAGATGTGGAACAGTAGCACCTGTTGAAGTTACACACACATGTGACTGCATGAATGTACACACTTCTGCAAGTACTGGGCCTTGTGTTCTTTGTAAATGTAAAGATACAGTAGTCTTGGTTAGGGTTTAGGTCTCTTCATCTACCCAGGGCAGCGAGGTAGGACATGACATACTTAGTCTGCAACCTGGTGTATTAGTGTGAGACTTTGTATTCTCTGTTCTGAGAGGTGGAGAGCGTCCATACTCAATCTTTTTCCCCATGGAGAAAAAGAACTTCATCTTCCCTGGTGTGAAGGCTCTAGACATTGAATATTGCAGGGGAAGAGGCCACTGCTGTAGCAGGAATGGAACTTTAAAGGCTTCTCATGTTCCCTCTTTGGCTGTGTTGTCCTGGAGAACAGCTAAATGCAGTGATGACAGCAGCTGAAATGTGCACATTCTTGCTAGTAACAAGGCTGAGGAGGCTAGCTAGTTGTTACTCATGGGTTTCTAGAGTTGCATTTCAAAGCCTTTTCATAGAAGGTGCTGTGTTTTATTGACTTCTAGGAAGACTGCTTTAACAGATATTTTGTATTAAGTGCTGATCTACAAATTCTATCTCTCATTTGCTATTTTTTGCAGCTTCTAAACAAAGTAGAAGAAAGAATGAAAGAATTGTTTCATGGTAACATAAAAAGGGTGAAACGGTAAGTTAGTACCTCTACCTCTGTATTTGGCTTGTCTGCAGAATTGGTAAAGATAATGAGCAAGTTATGCTCTGTGTAATGCAGTAAATAGCCTGGAGTAGGAAGGTATGGATGGGGTTTTTGTTAGTTTCTTGTGATAATTACATGAAATAGTGAGAAAATGCAATGTTGGAAGCAGAAGCAGACTACTCTGAAAGGGCTAGGCAGCCAAGAGTGGCAGAGGAATAGGCCAGAGCATAAACTGTACCCTCTAGGTCCCATCCCACAGCTTATGGAAAAGGTGAGCTGATGATGGTGACCAGGATCAGACCCAACCTATGACTGCCAGGCTGGGCTGTAGTACTGAGGCAGCTCTGAGCTGTGTGTCAAGGACTGGCAAAAGACTTGGGTTGGTGGGGGTAGAGCTGCAGTGCAGCTCTGGCACAGGGACCAGGGGTGAGGATTAGAGCTAAAATGGAGCTCAAGCTCATAGAGAAGACTTTGCCCTGACAAGGTTTCCTGTAGCTCTTTCTCACATCTCTGCCTCTGCTGTGCCTCATGGTGCTCACTGTGGGCATATGTGGTTTGGGGACCTGCCAAGAAGATAGATATGTTTTGTAGCAAATTTTTATAATTAAATTTAGGGAGGGAGACTTTGCAAGCCCTTTGTCAGCTTGGATTATTTAAATTCGAGACTGTGTTAAAACTCAAGGGCTCAAATTGCACCTCATGGCCTGGTGCTGAAATAACTTTCATACTGGATGTGGCTTGTTGTCTTCTTGGTGGCTGGTAATGACTGATAGCTTGAAGCCAGGGAGCACTTACCATAGGCACGCACATGGTAGAAAGTGCAGCAGCTGCTTGAAGGAACATAAAAGTGCAAATGAGTCAAGAAAAGTAAAAAGCAAGTATGAAATCAGCAAGGCTCAGTAAAGCCAAGGTGCGAACTACAAAATAGGAAAACAAGCAGTACTATGGCAGAAAGTAGATCTGAAGGTTATGAGAGACCACAAGTAAAAAGGTAATAATTTGAAAAGTGTTATTATACTTGTGTATTGTTATTTCTGTTTTATAGTTGTATGTAAAACAGAGTAATTATCTTGTTACATCAACCTGGTAAAGCCTCATGAAAGGTGTACAGTGTACGAACATTGATTATTACCTTGCGTCTGTGCTTATGGAGGAGAAGCTTTCTGAGGCTGTTTTGATGCTGAAATGATAGGAGTTTGTGCAATCCCTGTGATAGGATCTTCCTGGAGTGGTCTAGATCTTTTGTTTCCCTTAGCACAGGAAAATGAATCTCCTAGAACAGTGCATCTGGCATGGGTCTTGTCAATGTCTTTTTTTTTTTAGTTTTTTGTTTGTTGTTGTTTGTTTTTTGGGTTCTTTTTAATTAGTTTTCCGTCGTTTTGGTGTCAGCTGCACTAGGATGAGTGTGGCTGGAAAAGCATTTCGTGCCTTTTTGTTGTTTTAAGTCAGGGTTGCTCTTGCTTCCACCATGTGCTGCCATCTAGCGGCTCGCTGAGGATAGGAAGTTTTTCTGGAATGTCGATTTGGAATCACTAGGGAATTCAAAAGAAACTTGTCTGTGTCTAGTCTTCTGCTTACAGCCTCCTGGAAAAAAAGCCCCTTTAATTCTTTGAAGTGCTTGTGGGAGATCTGGTGAACTCTGTGCCTGCACATTTTGCCTAAATGCAATCCCTTTGATTGTTCACTGTAGTTTCAAAGATAGTTTGTCTTTACAGGTGAAATACTGTTTTGAACCAAGGTACATCTCTATGGAATTTATAAAAAAGCCTGAAACTCAAAACAGTCTGTAATGCAGACTATTGACTGATATAAAGGATTATGCTTATGTACTGCAGGCTGACCCATCTCAGTTTGAAACACTGTAATAGTTTTTTTTTTGTTTGTTTGTTTCTTTATGTATTATAATGTGTCTCAGTATAGCTTCAGAGTGAAATCCACTTAATTTCAGAGAAATGGCATTCTCAGCTGAACTGAGATGGGAAGAGGTTTTGTCATGTTTTTTTTCTGCATTCTGTTTTTGTATTGCATTCATTTCTGGTCATGAGCTGGTTCTTCTACAGAGGCTCATACATTATGTAAATTCCATCTCTTAGAACACAGAGAACTACAATGTACCTGTGAATAAGTTGTACATAAAAAAGAACCATGTATATTATCTGTCCCTTAGCAAGTTATATATATTTAACATATGATGGGTAGATTTCTTATCTGTTAAGTGTTAAATGTGGCAAGTTTTCTTAGATGCCTCTTGTAAATAATATTTATTATGGTGAGTTCACAGTAAGTTTAAAGTGGATTTTTTTAAAATAAACATTCCGAATTTTTGCAGTTTTCTCTCATATTGTTTTTTCTAGGTTGCCAGCCATTTTGAGAGGTGGTGTCATTGATAGATACTGGCCCACAGCTGATGGGCGCCTGGTGGAGTATGACATAGATGAAGTTGTTTATGATGAAGATTCACCTTTCCAGAATATTAAAATTCTGCATTCCAAACAATTTGGGAATATTCTTATTCTCAGTGGGGATGTTAGTAAGTATCATCTCATTTAAGGATCTCTGGTGTGAATATGTCAGAAGTGTTGTTTTTTATCGTGCTATGGCAATTTTAATAGATGTCTTAAGGATCATGGTTCAGGTGCTGGTAACTATGCTTGTGCATGTACACACATTTGTTCCTGTATATCAAGGATGTTAATCAGGCTGACCAGTCTAAAATCTAGAGTTAAAAAAAAATAAGATTTATTTTTCTGGAGCTAGTATCTTTGCTGCAGAAAGTGGCCTGGGAGAATAGAAGATGGTGTTCTATAGCAGAACTTGCTCTATTCCATTCTTCTATATGAGCTTTTCTCTGTTTATTGCCAGTCCAATCTTCTGAGAGCTTCTCTTTGATAGTAAAATAAGCTACTTTGTCAGTCTTCAAAACACAATACAGTTCTAAAGAAATAGGAAATGAGACCTGTTGTGTTTGTGTATAATCCTGCTGCTGCCTTGATTCTCTAAGGGAATTCCCTGCTTGGTGAGATATAGAACAGCTGTATCTCAAACCATTTAGCTGCTTTACTGGTGAACAGCTTTTGACTCTTCTTCGAAATACTAGAACTTGAACTTGTAATTTAATCAAATTAGTGATGCAACCTTTATGTGAGGGTTTTTATATGTGGTATCTTATGCCTGCTGACCTTTGTATTTTTTGAAAGTGAACTTAGGAGAAGGTGGGCTGCTGTTCTTTAAAGCTGGAGACTGCTATTTGCTGGAAAATCTAGGCAATAAAAGGACTATTCTTTGTAAAATCTTAGTTCTTACGTTGTGTAAAGGACTGACTCTGGTAAATGAAGGATGTTGCTGCCCAGGGATAGAATACCTGCCTTCACTCTAATGGCAGAGTAATTAAGAAATTGAAATACAGCTTTTTGAAGTCATTGGAGGTAACCCTAACAATTCAATTAGCTTTCTGTAGCTGTCAGGAGGGCTTCTGCGCAGATGGCAGCTGAAAAGCACTTTTATTGAATTCATTAACAAGGTATTTTCCAATCCATGTATTTTCTAATCTAATGTACTAGAAATCATCAAATTCGATATTCAGTACTTCTAGCCAGAAATTTTCATCAGAGTTTAATATGGAGATGAGGTTTTGCTTGAGCATTATGACACTGTGCCTTGTAGAAAGAGAAGTATGCCATTACTTTATTTCCTTTCCATGGGATTTTGAAATAATGCTTTATCTCATTTTGTTATGTGCACTCATAAGTGAGGTGATTGCCAGCAGAGTGACAAGATATGCCACAATGTGTTGCTGCACAGAGCTAGGCCCTTGTAGTGCAGATCTGCTGTTGCAGCTTTGAAGTGTTACTGCCTGCTTTGAAGGTAATGCTGGCAGCAGGCAAGCTGTGGGGCCCTTCAGCAGCTGGGTGTTAATGGTCATGTTTGTTTCTGTGCAGGGATCTGCTGGTGTGTGTCTAGATTGCTCTTTCTAGCTGGGGTCCACAATGGATTTTCAAAAATTTCCAGATCTGTCTCTTGCAGGATGAGTCTGAGATAAAAAGCCACTGAAGTATCAAGTGTGAACAAGTTATAAAGGCCAATGGTTTTGCTCTGTTACTTTTTCCCTTGGCATACAGCACTTCCCAATACTGAGGTGACCCTTGTTGGGCTCATGTGAAGAACTGGAGAAATCCTGTGTGGGATTGTGAGAAGAATCTCATTACTTGTCCTGTCTCTGAGACAGGTTGTTTCTCTAGATGTTCTTGCTTTGGTCTGCATTGTATCACCTCTGGATTAATACCAGTTAATGAGAACAACTGAAGATTTAATATTTCTGTCCAATTCTCTCTTCCTTCTATTCAGATCTGGCAGAGAGTGACCTGGCATATACTCAAGCCATAATGGGCAGTGGAAAGGAAGACTACAGTGGGAAAGAAGTGCTAATCCTAGGAGGTGGTGATGGAGGTATACTATATGAGATAGTCAAACTGAAGCCAAAGATGGTTACTATGGTAGAGATATCCTTTGACAAATGGCCCATCATTCATATCAACCTGAGCTTTCTGGTGATACCTTAGCACAGTTACCTGTCAGGTTCTAAATTGCATGAGGAGATAAGGTCTAAAACGAAATCTTTTTGTCAGCATAGACAGATCCAGTGACTACATATTTGTGCCTCATTGTGCAGCACTTGCTTTCAGGTTCCCAATGCATACCATAACTCTTGAATAGCAGTTTGCATAAGGCTGGGAAGGAATGCCTCTGTCAGACTGATGCTTTCTCTAATAACAAGAGACAGGTCTGTCAAGTTTGAGGTTTGGGCTCACTTCTGCCTTCTTGAGTTCATCTGTTTTTCTGAAAGAAAGCAATAAAAAATAGTGCCTAGAGGCAAAAAATTTTAATCAATAGGAATGTCAGGACTTGATGAACTGTATTGATTAATTGACCAACCCTGTTCTAAAAATACTAGTACAAATCAAAATTTCAGCATTCTGTAGTTCATATAGTTTGTAGTGTAAACCTACAAAATGTTGATCATCCTATGTTTTGGGATCTATTTGCTAATACTGAAAAGAATTGTAAGAATATAGGTTAAAATCTTAACCTAGTTTAACTTTATGGAGTTTTCAATAGTCTTACAGTTCATGTTTCAGGCTTTCACAGTAATGATAACCTATGGTATCAAAAATACTGGTTAAAACCAAAAAAAAGCACTTCATAATCATCTAATTGAATCTAGAGGCCAGTACATAAGTAAGTATATATACAAATAGACACATTTCTTTGTGAATACCTATTTGAGAATTTATTTCTGAAGAAGTAGAAGCTCTTACCTCTATTTCTGGAATGTATTATGCCTTGACAAGTTTCAAACATTGACCAAATGGTGATTGACGGGTGTAAAAAACACATGCGCAAAACGTGCGGAGATGTCTTAGACAATCTGAAAGGAGAGTGCTACCAGGTAAGGTTTTGTTTTTCTTTCATTACAAGTTGTATTTCAAGTACATGTAGAAGTAGTCTGGAAGACTGATATGGTGAAGTTCTGGGGAGAAGTCTTCTGATTCAAGTTAGGGAAGCTTTTTTTTTTTTCTTTTTGTATGACACTTGCATATTAAAATAACTGGAGTTCATGTTGGAAGTATTTTAAAATCTATCTTCAGACTTCTAAAATTAATAGCATATGTAGCTTTTAAGGAATGTGAAAAGGAGAATGTTTGCTATAACTTAAAAATAAAGAAGAGATAGCAGTAAGAATGTTGTTTAACATAATTCCTCAAACTATTAAAAGGGTAGAAGAAATTTGAATTTCTTAGTTGTTCTATACTGTTGAAAATACCTGAATTTGTAATACACATTTAATAATTATTAATCTGCAGGCAAAATCCCTTAGTATTACACTGCTATTATATTAAAATAAAAAAACCCAGTAAATATCATGCATCCCTGCAGCTGAGGTCTATGTGCTGCATCTGATAGCATTTACAAATGAGCCCAAGTGTAATCAGAAATGTTTCTGTTTTCATTGCTGGCCCTTAGATGTTATCACAGATATTAACTTACAGGAGTGAGCTAATAAAAACACACAGAAAAATAACAGAAGTCACATGCTGCTCTGTGGAAGTCAGTGGCTCTTCATACTTAAATACCTTATTTAACTAATATGTTTAACTAATATGGAACTACTAACTGTTGTCAGCATTTGGTAGGAAGAACAGTGGTCACAGATCCAGGTACTTAATTCCTGAAATGCCTGTGTTTTCATTGTCATAATTCCTACAAATTTCCTCCTTTCTGTATGCTGTAAAAAGTGGGAGGTGGAGCCTAAAATTAAACATGTATTTAATTTTGTAGTTTTTTCTCTTAATTTCTGTGAATCCACATTTGTTCCTTCTACCTGGTCAGTTTTAGGGTATTTTTAGATGTAGCAGCAATATTTCATTCTTGTAGGTTCTAATTGAAGACTGTATTCCTGTACTGAAGAGGTATGCCAAAGAAGGGAGAATGTTTGATTATGTAATTAATGATCTGACAGCTGTTCCAATCTCCACATCTCCAGAAGAAGGTAAATCTTCTAATTTATTTACTTATGAGAATCTTCAACATTTCTGTCCTTCTGCTGCATAATAGTCTGCAGCATAAATGCTTTCATTTTTTCCATTTAATAAGCAAATCTGAGAGGAAAGAAAGACAACTGTTTTCTTTAAATTTTTTTTGAATATTAGAAAACACTAGCAAGTGCCTAGCATTCTTTAAAATCTCTTATTCCAGAATAATAAACTCATGTAGCTCTTGAAGTATTTGGAGTTCATACTCCAGTAAATTTTCCTCACTGCATAATTTATTGGAAACTTCAGAAAAATTCCTGTGAAGAAAAACAATACTTCTGCCATCATTGTCATTGTGTATGGTTTGGATTTGTTTTTTTGAAATCCAGGATTTATTTTTTTGAAATCCAGGATTTATTTTTTTTTTAACTTTGCAAGTCTTGAATATGTAATAGGTAAACAAGCCAATAATGTGCTGTTCTGTTTTTCAATCATTCCCCATATGCAGATTCCACATGGGAATTTCTGCGGTTGATTCTTGACCTCTCAATGAAAGTCCTGAAACAAGATGGAAAATACTTTACACAGGTATGATACTTGGATGTAATAAAGGACTGCATTATATCTATTGCAATTTGCATATTTTCAGTTAAAAAATGACAAAACTAACTAAAAATCTACTTCAAGCTGGCTTTTCTCCCTTTAATGACTTATCTGGCATTTTGCATGAAAGTTAGGATTTACTAACTAACTTGTCTTTTTTCATTATTTCAGCTGAATAGGTAGTGCTTTTATCTGGAGTTTAAAAACATAATTGTAAGACTCAGCAAGGCATACTGCAGAATACTGCAGCTAAACAAGTCTTGGAAAAGCAGAACAGATGTACTTCACGAAGAAATACATAGTTTTTAAGCTAATGTCTCCAACTGTAGAGTGTAAACCATAGAAATTTGTCATTCATTAAGGTGTAAGAGTTTGACATAGGTGCTGTGGGATAAGAAATGAGTACAGCCACCTCATAGATAATAGAACTGTGGTATCACTTTCAACAGAAAATACTTCGGTTAATCCTGTTTTTTTGGAATTGCGCAAAGTTGTGTGCAATTGTACAAGAATGTGACAGGAGCCAGCAGATGGTTCAGTCAAGTCTAAGTCTCTGAGGTTGTATTTTGTCATGCTCATAAACAAGTCTTCTGGTGTGTAGAGAATCTAAGTACTGTAATTTAGAATAATATCTTTAAGGTCTGAAATATGTAGAAATTGGTTCACTGTAAAATTGTGCAAGTTTATAAAGAAAGGCAAAACTGGTAGGATGAGGTTTCTGGCAATTCTAATATGCTGCTCTAATTTAAGTGCTGTGGTTGTATGGGCAAGAGAAATTATCTCGTGGTTGAAAGATGATTAACATGGTTTCACCACACTAAATTTTAATGGCATTTTTGTCCTGTTAATAGTGGAAATGTTTGTGGCAGACTTCAGTATTGAAAGGACACTACATGTTTTGGAAACAGAGTGAGTCATTGTGTTGCAGTTGCTGTACTTGTAGCATACACAGTAACACTAGCTCGCCTTATAGGAATGAAGGTAAAAGTATGTCTGGGGACAGGTTTTGTTGGACTTTGTAGAAGGACTCTGGCGAAGAAGCTTGTGCTGAAAGCTGAAATGGTGGTTGTGCTGCAGCCAGGGGGTAAGGGGAAGTTGTTCTGTGTCATCTGGAACCAGCTGAGGTGGAGACTGGTGCTGCTTGTTTGGTCCTCATGGGGAGTAGATAAGTCAGCTCTCCAGCACGGGATTTCACAGGCAGAAAGGACAGCAATCCTGAACCAGCCCTCCTGGGTTTTAGCTGTTGTGAAACTATTCAGTGTTACATTGTGGTACCAAAGCAACATGGCAGGATGGGAAAGAAACAATATTCAAATGGTTTCTTAACAATTTAAAATTGTGGCCTAAAATTGGAGTTAGGGCTAATGTGTAGCCAGTGCAAGGGCTGGATTTAGAAGCAGTGTTCTCTTGCAATTTAAGTCTTCCTGAAGATGTTGGAAAAAGTACAATTAATACTGGGGCAGACAGCTATCAGAGCTTTTGATACATCTGTTGATACACTACTCAGCCAATATGATAATCCTTTGTCTTGGTTTGAAAGACAGGTATTTGCTAAGGAGAGGCAAAAAGCTTTTCTTCCTGAGATGGAGATTGCCAATTATTATAATTTGAAATCAGATGCTTTCAGGCAGAAGATATGGGGATAGGAATAACAGTTCTTTACTCATATATGTAACCAGGCAAACAGCAGAAAACAACAGCTTTAGAAATTGACAACAAAACAGTACAGTGTAGTTCAGTCCCAGCTTTTTTCGGATGCAGGCTCCCTCTCCTGAGCTCAGTTCCCGGTGCTGTGGGCAGGGCCGGTCCCGTGCTGCTGATGAGGGCTGGGCTGATGGCAGCAGCAGTGACTTAGGGGTGAGAGGGAGGCGGCGGGGCCGCTCCTCCTCACGGTGCTGGTTGTGCTGCTTGGGAAGCAGGTAGTAGGATAACACGGGAAGGCAGCAGGGAACGCGGTCTCCAGCGTTGGGACCGCGGGGAGGATGCCAGACAGGAGCCCCAGCTGTCTTCCCCAACTCCACATGCAAGCCCGCAAGAGATCTCCTCCAG